>JAKTTV010000045.1:0-46114 GCA_030581635.1 Clavispora carvajalis | reverse complement strand
CCAAGATGCGCAACATGTCCCACGAGGAGAACTCCGGCCACAACTTGTCGCAGAACACCACCGCGCACGCCGGCGACACCGCCTGCCACAACAAAAAGTCCGAGAGCCGCGCCGTGCCGCTGGTGCGCACCAAGAGATCCACCGGCGGCGCGTACATGGCGGCGTCGAGCGCCGCCTCGTCCACCGCGTACTCCGGGTCGCCCGCCGCGCGCCGCACCACCGCGCGCGCCGCGTGCGCCATCTCGTCCCGCAGCGTGTACGGGAAGCACACGTTGAGCGTCACGGCGCAGTTGTGGCGCGTGCGGCGCTCGGTGTCGGCCAACACGTCCCGCACGTCCGGCGGCAACATCAGCACGGCGCCCACGATGCGGATGCGGATGCCGTAGCGGTCGCAGAGCTCGCCGTGCTGCGCCATCTGGCTCAACTTGGACTTGGCGAGGTCCATGAGCCAGTCGATCTCCTGCGCGCTGCGGCGGAAGTTGTCGATGGAGAAGGCGAACACCGTGGCCGTGGACACGCCGCTCTGGTAGAGGAGCTCGAGCACCGCGGCCATGGCGTCGAAGCCGGAGCTGTGGCCCTCTTTCACCTCCAACTGGCGCTCGCGGGCGTAGCGCCGGTTGCCGTCCATGATGAGCCCCACGTGCGCGGGCACGGGGCCGGTCCGCACCACCAGGCCCACCGCGGCCTTGAGCCGGCCCGCCACGTTGCTGTACCCGGGGAAGCCGGTGATCCACAGAGTCATGAAGAAGTAGGTTGTACTGCAGAGGACGACGCGACCGGGCCCGTCTTCCAGTGCGCCGGGCGTGTGCGGCCAAACGGGCAGCCTCGAGCCTCCCCGGAAGGCCGGCCTCGCGCGCCTCCCAGGAAGGCCGGCCTCGCGCGCCTCCCGCCCCGAATGCCCGCCCTGGCTCCGGCTGCTGGGCCGTGGCTTTTCGTGCACACAGGCGGGGCCTCCGCACCTCCACGTCGCACTTCGCCGTGCACCCAGCGCAGACCGCGAAGAGGCTCGGGGTGGGTGTTTTGGGGGACCGGATGGTTGATGGCTGGAGCGGTGATGGGTGCGCGGACCTGAATGGGGGAGGTGGACTTACGGTTTGGTCTTGCTAGTTGGTGTAGGCCGTGGTGTAGGCGTGGTGTAGGCCATGGTGTAGGCGTGGTGTAGGCCGTGGTGTATTTCACTACGTTATTGAGTTTCAAATGTTGTTAAGAATTTCTTGTGTTAAGGGTTCCAGGTAGTTGAGGTTCCAGGTTGTTGAGATCCCAGGTTGTTGAGATTCCAGGTTGTTGAGATTCCAGGTTGTTGAGATCCCAGGTTGTTGAGATCCCAGGTTGTTGAGATTCCAGGTTGTAAGGTTTGCTAAGTGTATTACGACTAGGTGTGACACAGTCTAATTGTATTACGACCATGTGTGATACAATTTAATTGTATTACGCACTAGTATAGCGGCGACGAGGTTACAGACACCATATTTGATACAGTCTAATTGTATTGCGCACTGGTATAGCGGCGACGAGGTTACAGAAACCATGTGTGATACAGTCTAATTGTATTACGCACTGGTATAACGGTTACTGTGGCTTCATACGCCTGACTACCGTTTGTTGCAGTATGACAGTCTACCATAATGTATCGGCAAATGTCTTGTGGCCCTTATGTCTACCATAGTATGGTGGAAAACTGCGCTCATTGCAGTGAGTGGCAGTTCACCATAGGTGCACCACAGTTTATCGCAGTAGCACAATGAGTGAATCAGTGATATGCAGTGGCTACATTTACCGGACTTTCGACCCATTGTGAGCCAGCGTAATTGTCTGTTGATCGTAAAATTTCCCTTCAGCACCGTCTGATTCAAATATTATGACCAGCTAGATTTGTTCCATCAACATAACGGGCACAGTTTTCAAATATGACCGTCCCTGCAATCTCCGTCTTCCTAATCACCTTCTCCTGGTTTCCATGGGAGAGGTACTGATTACGGAGATCACGAATCCCACGCAAAGTGTACACCCAGCCGCATGTACACGTCCCCTTCTTCTGGCCTACACTGCAACGCCCAGTTGGAATTGAATTGAACCCGCACAACGCCCAGTTGGAATTGAATTGAACCCGCACAACGCCTTTTGTTTGGATCGAATTGAACCCGCACAACGCTGTTCCTTTTTGGATCGACTTCCGGTTTGCACCCGGCAATCCCTTCCCCCACTAGGCCACAGCTAGCTCCTCGTCTTACTACAAACCAGCTACTACATAACTTCGTATCGCTTCACCCAAGTCCACAAAACTTCAATTCCTCTGCCGACGCTGCGGCCCGTTTTCTTCCAAGTACTCCTCCGTATTTTCGCACCCTATCTAGCACTATATCTCGAAAACATACTACTTGTTTGATTAAAACCGATTCCATGACTCTCTTCTCCTCCCCTTCTTAAAATCGCCTCCATCAACTTTGTGGAGAGCTCCGCTGGCCGCCTCCGCCTTTACCCCAAATCCACTGCCCGCCTTAGCTTATCTCCTGCCCAGCTTATCTCCTGCCCGTATTCGCATTATACCGCATTGGGCTTATCAGCCGTCCTTCAGATCTTGCCAGGGCTTCGTTCCCGCCTCACTCCACTCTGAGACCAAAGATACGGCATACGGAACCAGCTGCGGCAAACCTATTGGTGCCACAGTCGCCTCTCAATGCCGGATTTCTCACCTCGGGTAGAGATCCCGCTTTCCACCCTCAAGATGGGTCATACATATACGCCTGGGGCTCGTATACAAACCGCTCATCACCCCTTCTTTCCTTCTCGACCGTATGTTACAGCAGAGGACAGACGATAAAGAATTACCAATGGTCAACCTACGGGGCATGGCCCTGTCGCAGCGAAGCATCTTGAATGCAGAGTTGGGACCGGACCAGATCATGTCTTATCGGGGCCCCGAATCCGCTCCCAAAAAGGAGGAGTCCAACATGTACTCGCTGGAGTTGAATCCACAGGACTTCCCTGACGGCGGGTTTGATGCCTATTTGGTGCTTTTTGGCTCGTTCTGCGGGCTTATTGCTGATTTTGGCATTCCCAACTCGTTGGGTGCGATCGAAGCCTATCTTTCGAAAAACCAGCTCAGTAAAGAGTCCCTGACGTCCATCTCATGGGTCTTTTCTTTGCACTTGGCCGTGATGTACCTTGGTGGAGGCCTTTTTGGAGACTTGTTCGACAGATATGGAGCTCGGAAATTGTTGATTGCTGGAACCTTATGTACCTGCGCCGGCTTGGTGGCCACGGCCCAGCTGAAGGAGCTTTACCAGTTTATCTTGTCCTTCGGTATTCTCACTGCCATAGGAACCTCTCTCGCCATGTCCCCGTTGATCGGGGCTCTCTCCCACTGGTTCTTGAAAAAGAGAGGCATGGCGTGCTCGGTAGCGACGGTGGGGGGCCTTGTGGGTGCATCTGCATTTGTGTTGATGCTCCAAAAGCTCTATGAGGTCATCGGCTTCAAATGGGCCATGAGAGTGTTTGCACTTGTGTGTTTCTTCTGCATGTCCATTTCCATTGTGCTTGTGAGGGAAAGAACACCCCAGCAGGGTCTGCATGCCACCAGCGACCAAGAATCAGTGGACTCCCGTGCCATTGAGACAGGTGCATCTGTTATGTTCGTAGAGACCGAAGGCCAACCTTTAGGAGTTATGGGAGCTTCAGTCGCCAGCATCCACGAAACGTCCCCGCTGAAATTCCTGCTGTTCTTGGACTTCTCGCTCTTCCGTGACATCCGCTTTGTGAGCTTGATCGTGGGGGTGTTTCTTTCGGAAATGATGAGTATGACCATTCTCACCTACTTGGCGTCGTGCGCCTTGCTGTTTGGCGTCCCGCAGCAAAAGAGTTACTTGTTGATTACCGTGGTCAACCTCTTTGGTATTCCGTCGCGGATCATCACCGGGGTGATTGCCGATAAGTATGGCCGGTTCAATGTGATGGTGCTCACGTCGCTTTTTTCGCTGGTGTTCATCTTGGGCATCTTTTTGCCGGCAAAGGGCAGATTGCCCATCTTGTATGCGTTTGCGGCGCTTTTCGGCTGCTCCAACTCCGCAGTGCTCAGTCTTATCGGCGCCTGCGTGGGCCAGATCTGCCCTGCGGTGCAGTTTGGAAAGTACTACGGTCTTCTCTACTTCTGCCTCGCCTTTTTGAATCTTGTGGGCATCTACTTGACCATCTTGGTGATTGGACCCGGAAGCCAACACAACTACCAGATGTGGATCATCATGCAGGGGAGTCTTGCGTTGGCTTCGGTGGCGGCGTGGATCTGGGCCCGCTACAACAATGTGGGTTTTCGCATGTGCAAGTTTTAGGTGGCACTAAATATAACTCGGAGCAGGGCGAAGGAGAGTTTCGTGTTTATTTCCGTATCACAAGGCCGTGTACCTCAGAGGCTGAGATCTAGGCCAGACGTGAGGCTTAATATCGGATCTAACCAGATCTAGACTGAGGACCTAGCTATGTCAACAGCTACCAGGAGATCCGCCCACAGGTGAGGTGGCCAGTCCTCAGAGTTCGGAACCAGAATTCTCTCTAGATTATTTCGCACCCATGTGCACCACAAGATGAGCATTGCCAACCCAGTAGTCACTAATCACATTCAAGTACATGCTTCACCACCATAACAATAACAATGCTGAAACGGCCTCACAAACCGATACCAGTACGAGTAAGCGATACCCAGTACCAGTAACAGTCACATTACAAGTAACCAGTACCAATCCACCCAATCCAACCAATCCACCCAATGCACCCAATCCACCCAATACCCAATACCCAATACCACCCAATGCACCCAATACCCAATATCCAGAACCACCGTCAACCACCAACCACAATCACCCAATATCCTACGCGCCATCCTGTAGGTGACAGCAAATGTACACTGAACCCGCGAGTCAGGTGCCCTGCCAGTACGGTGTTGGCCGCGCGTTCCTGCGTTACGCCGAGAGAAAAAAACCCGTGCACCACGTCTAGCGGCGCTGGTGGTTTCGGCCAGCAATGTGCCTGCGGCGCCGTTGCAGCAACGCAGCCCGCCAGAACCCGGCCGCCGCCCAGCTGGAACGGCGCCGCCCGCCATTGGGAGAGGTACGGGTGCGGCCGTGCCGGCGTATGTTTACCGTTTGGGCGATGGCAGGCACGCGACGCGCGGCGCGGTGGCCCGAAACGGTAAAATAATGGAAAGAAAAAATGCCTCCACGCCGGAGAACACTTATACTTCACGCGGTCCGGAGCTCGTTTCCAAGCCTCTTTTCTTCCAACCCTATCGTGCCCGACTTTTTACGCCACCACATCTCCGTCTGCGGACCAGATTGCCCAATTCATTCGCTCATTCCACCCGCCCCATCAGGCTCCAAACATTCCCGCTAGTCAGAACGCTCAACCGTTGCTTCCCAGTGACAACACCAACGGCAGCAACCACAACGGCAACAACAACAATAACCACTACAACGGCAACGATAACAACAACAACCCCCGTCCCAAACCGTGCTACCGCCAGCCCCTGAACCTATACCCGCCATGATATCCAGACAGGACCTGATGATGTCCACGCTGTCCATGCTGCACAACCACCCGCAGAAAATCGGCCCCTGGAAGTTGGGCAAGACGCTCGGCCGCGGCGCCACCGGCCGCGTGCTCCTCGGCGTGCACTCGGTCACCGGCCAGAAAGCCGCCGTCAAGGTGGTGTCCAAGCTCGAGTTGAACGAGGAGTACGAACAGCCCCAAGATGGCGCCGCCGGCCTGCTTCCGTATGGCATCGAGCGCGAGATCATCATCATGAAGCTCCTCACCCACCCCAACGTGTTGCGCCTCTACGACGTGTGGGAAACCTCCAAGGCCTTGTACCTCGTGTTGGAGTACGTCGAGGCGGGCGAGTTGTTTGACTTGTTGGTGGAGCGCGGCCCGTTGCACGAGCAAGAGGCGGTCAAGTACTTCCGCCAGATCGTGTTGGGCACCGCGTACTGCCACGCGTTGGGCATCTGCCACCGGGACTTGAAGCCCGAGAACTTGTTGCTCGACGCGGCGTTGAACGTCAAGCTCGCGGACTTTGGCATGGCCGCGTTGGAGAGCCAGGGCCGCTTGCTCGAGACCCTGTGCGGCCTGCCCCACTACGCGGCCCCGGAAATCGTCTCTGGCCTCAAGTACCACGGCGCGGCCTCCGACGTGTGGCTGTGCGGCGTGATTCTCTTTGCCTTGCTCACGGGCCGCTTGCCCTTTGACGACGAAAACATCCGCAACCTCTTGCTCAAGGTCCAGGCCGGCTCGTTCGAGATGCCCTCCGAGTTGAGCTCCGAGGCCCAGCACCTTCTCCGCTCCATGCTCACCGTGGACCCGGCGCGCCGTGCCACCACCCCGGACGTCCTCGCGCACCCGCTTCTCTCCAAATACCCCATCCCCAACGACGACCTCATTTCCGTCAAGTCCTTGCCCCACCCACAAACCGCCTACAAGTCCTTGGGCTCCGCCAGAAACGTGGACCCGGCCATCTTGCACAACTTGTCCACCTTGTGGCACAACCGCGCCGAGGACGACATTGTGCGCTGCCTCTTGACCGACGGCCCCAACCCAGAGAAGACGTTCTATGCATTGCTCCTGCGCTACCGCCACCAGGAGGACGGCCCGGCGGCTGTGCCGGGCGCCGCCACGGCCCCCCTGCCCCGCCGCATGCCCCGCCTGAGACTGAGTCTCTCTAATACCCCGCGCCGCAGAAGCAGGCCCGTGTCCTTCCAGCGCCGCTACGGAGTGCGCAGCACCGCCTCCGGATCCACTCCGCTGGTAGCGTCGCCTCTCAAGTCGCCCCGCCGGTCACCCGTCAAGTCCCCCAGCCGGTCGCCACTCAAGTCTCCCCGCAAGCGCGCCAGCCAAAGCGGGCCACTTCCCCGTAACATCTACAACGACATTGTCGCCGCCCAGGCCGACTTGTCCATGGTGCCCTCTGTACCCTCTCTCCCCCCGGCCTTGCCCTCCAAGGACCTGATATATGCCGAGCACGGCGAGACGCCCGCGGAGAAGAGCCGCACAGAGGCCGCGCTCGCCTTGGTGGGCGCTAACCCTGGCCGCAACGCGTTGGAAGCTGCACCTGCCCTCGGGCCCGACTCTGGCCGCCGCAGCTCCTTCTTTCGCCGCTCCGGCTCTCGCATGAGTATCGTCAAGCCAAGGTCGGTACGTCAGTCGCTTGCGCTCAAACGTAATTCCATCACGGTCAAGTTGCTCTCGACCTACGCGAAATTGTCCAGCGAGACAGACTGGGAGTACATGGATAAGCAGACCAAGCGCACCTCCGCCACATTCGCCACGTTGTGTGACAAAATTTTCAATCAAGAAGACTACGATCAAGACGACGAGAACTTGGTAGACGAGGAGGAAAAGAAGGCTCGCGAGTATGAAAAGTTGATGGAACTCGAGCGCAAGAAGCACGAGGCGGAGCTCAAAGCGCGTCACGAATTGGCAAAGCAGAAACGCCGTCTGAAACGTCGCTCCCTTCTATCATCACGCAAGCTTCGCATCCTGGTGACCGAGGATGCTAAGCCTGATGAACAGAGCCCCGTGCGCGAAGTGGCTGAGGGCGGCGAGCTCACACAGCCCAAACGCCGGTCTCAGTTGCGCAGCGTCTCGGAAAGTGTTCCCTCGGAAGATCTTACCCCCGCTGATGTCGCTAACATCAAGCGCAGATCTGCCACTCAACCAGTGCCACAACGAAGACCTACACCTGTGTTGTCGCGTCGCCCAGTGTCCCGTTTGGACCCATTATGGATGGCTTTCGAAAATGAAAAGCTTAGTCGAGCACATGACGCGCTTCAGGACGAGTTTGGCGACGTGCATAACAAGAGAGAGTCGATGGTCAGCGTTCTGAATGGAGACCGTCTTTCGAAAAACTCCGAATACGAAAACGTTGACTACGTGCTTCCCGAGCACGAGTCGCAGGATATTGATTTGAGCAAGGAATACCAACTGGAGATCCGCAAGTCGAGACTTTTGAATTCACAATACAATATAAAGAGCCACCTAGATGCAGAGGAAGAGAAGGCAGAAGTGGCGCCCTCCAAACCCCCAACCCGTTCGCTTATAGCAAGTGTCAACATCCCTAAGGTCGCGCGTAAGTCGCAACACTTCAGCAACTCCAACAAACGTTTGTCTTTGCTCACCATTCGTCTGACAAAAGAGTCTTACCGCGATTTGAACTCGATCTTGGATGCGCACCGCGAAGGTGCAGAGGAAGAGCTTCTGGCTGAAAAGTCCGGCGAATACACCGAGCCAAGTGAAGGAATGCCCCGGTTGAGGACCAGTTTCGCTGACCGTTTGGACCGTGCCTCTGGCCTCGTGAATGAAATGGACGAGGAGCCCGATTCCACCTCTATCATTGATTTTGACGAACATCTTGCCAACAAACGCACATCTTACTACGCTGGAAAGCCCAACGCACAAGAGAGATCAAGGCACGCGAAAAAAGACGAGGAGGCCGCAGAACCTGAGTATACTTTCAACGAGGACAACGCAGTGGAGCATGGGCGTGGCAGCGAAGAATTGTTCGAAAAAATCAAATTACCCGAGGCCAGGCAGAGCCGCCACATTGCAGGTGCAGTTCAGCCCAAACCGCAGAGCATGTTGCGTCCTGAGGTGGAAGGCAAGAAGCAGGTGAAGCCTTATGGATCGATGCCTGTGAACAACCACCCTGTAGTGGGGCCCGCGGTGAAGAAGCCATTGGTGGACACAACCAATGTGGCCGTGGATACCAAGCCGCAAAAAAGAAACCGGTCTATTTTCCGTAAGCTTTCGTGGGGGTCGAGAAAGGCGTTGGAAGAACCAAAACAGTTGCCATCGCCTGCTACATCCGGAGACAACCTGATTGAGGAAAAGCGGAACGGGTCGTTTTTCCGATGGTTTTCGTCTTCGTCACACACCTCACCTTCGGATGTGAAGCATTTCCGGACGATATTGCCCAAGCAGGAGATGACGACTGCGTTGTTTGCGTTGTTGAACTCGTGGACCAGTTTCGGCTTGAAGAACTTGAAGCAAGATACGGTTGGGTACAATATCACCGGCTCGATCAGCTCGAACAACTCGTTCAACTTTAAGAGCTGCCGGTTCCGCATCAAAGTCAACGCGCGGGAAAACAACCAAAAATCGGAAATCATATGCGCATTGGTGAAGGGATCGAATGCCACAGCAGACACCTTGTTCAAGGAGATCGAGCGGGTGTTACAGAAGGAGAAGGTGATGGAGAACTGAAAGGACGCTGTATGTTAGGATCTATATTTATGGGAAAGACTTTACAATGGCACGTAGGCTACTCTCCGGTCAAGGCCTTGACCTTTTTCTTCAACAACTTGGCCGGGTTCAATGCAAAAAAGCACTTCTTGTCGATGAGCGTGCTCTGCTCGCGGGATGTCTCTGGATCCAGCTTGGCCACTTGGATGCACTGGGTGATGGTGGCAAGGAGTAGCTGGTAGTGGTCGACTGGAGGTTTTGGAGTGGGTTCTGGGGTTTCTTCGTTGGCGGAAGCCGCACCATCCAGTCCTTCCGGCTTCGGCTTGATGGGGAGATCCAGTTGTGAATCCTGATTCAGCGAGTTGTGTTCCTGTGCCCCATTGAACGGTTCCTGCTCCGTAATGCGCTCCAACTTCCGCTTGGGAAACTTCCGCCGGAGATACTTTTCTGTGAGCGGAGCATCCAGTGCGTAAAGCGCTGCGAGCGCAATTTGCGGCGGCGTGTAGAGAAAACCCACGTCACTCAACAACGCATGGTCATTCAACCACTTTTTCGCCCGGTCGTAGAGATTGCCGATGGTGTCCACGGAAATGCCGTACACCGGGTCGTGGAGCAAAAGCACCTGCTGGAAATCGAGGAAAAACCCGTGCAACGGGCGATATGGGTGGTGGACAAGAAGGGTGAACTTGAGCGACAGCAACACCACGAACTCCAAGTCCAAGATGTCTTTCGGGGCGGTGTTGGGGATGCGGGAGCAGAAGGACTCGATCGAGACGAAATGGTTTTCCAGTTTCGCCGCGAGAAACACAATGGTGTAGAGCACATTGCGGGGGCGGTATTCCATGGCCGAGTGGACCAAATAGAACTTTTTGAAGAAGCTGACGGCGGTGGCTCTGACCTGGGTGGGCATGTTGAAGTGGGCGCAGATCTGTACGATTTGCAGGGCGAAAAAGCGGAGATATTGCTGCTCTTCCTCCGGGGTGATGATCTCCGGCTGCTGCTCTGCGAGCACGGCGCCGTGCTGCGCAAACAACTCCGGCTTGGCCGATTTCAACTCCGCCACTGCGGCTTCGAACCGGCTAATCGCGGCTTGGCTGCCCCGGGCGTTAGCTGCGGCTTTTGCGGCGCTGAGACCGCTGGGGGTAAACGACCAAAGCTGGAATTGTGACGAGCGGCGGTAGAGGTCGTCTACCGAGACGGCAGGGGTGGGTTTGCGTGGAGGCATTTGGTGGGACAGTGCAGTAACATGAGTTTTGGAGTGCGAAAAGCGCGGCGAGCCGGGAAGCACCAGAGAGTTGGAGTAAAGGGAGAAGAGAGATGGTGACAGATTCTAGGACTCTGGCTACCGAACGGGGAGACCACTTTGTCACTGATAGTGTTGATACTTGAGTCTTTCACTACTTGAGATGCGGGATTGCAGTTCAACGGTGACAAGGTCTTTGCTGCGGAGCCCTATAAATGCAAGCTGAAAAGCGAAAATTCAGACCGTAGTACAGAGTACAGTATATCGATTCTCGACCGATCGTGGTAGACTACGGGGATAAAACGGTGGTGATATGGAGATAAAACGGTGGTGGTAGATTATGGAGATAAAACGGTGGTGGTAGATCATACACGGCCGTCCGGTTGAGCTGCAGCGCCCCGGGCGTGAAGGACACTGCTAGCATACACTACAAACGTCACTTGGAAATGTCTATAACTACATGATACCCCACACATCCTCGCAGCCGTGGCAGAACTTGGAGCAGGCCACCGACGCCGACAATGGGTAGTCAGAAAGACCGATTTTCTCGTCCACAAACTCATCGGCAAAGTTGTCCTGGCCACGGGCCATGGCGCCAACAAACACGCATATGCTCTCGTCCTCGTCCAAGGTCTCCACGTAGTCTTGCACCCTGCGGATCTGCGCGTCGAAACTCAAGGTCACCTTGCGGCACTTGGTGGGGAGGTGGTCGGAGATGGGGTTCTTGATCACCTTCAACAACTTCTCCTCGGAGTTGACCGAGCGGATACTGAGCTTGTGCAATAGCTGCACCATCAAACCGGAGAAACGCTTGAACGTGCGCGGGATCCGCACGCTGGGGTTCACCTCGATCAACACTCCCCGGGCGGTGTGGATGAACACCTGCAACTTGCCCGCCTTGTTGATGGGCGAGTCCAACAACGTCAAGAGGCACTGGTGTGTGATGTCCGGCCGGGCCTCGGCTATGTCACGGCCCATCTTGCGCAACAACCCCTGGTGGTCATCGCAGTTCAACAACGCGTACTTGTCGCCGCCCACGGATCCGCCCGACACCTTGTGGGTCTCCAAGCACGCCTGCGACAACACCACCACCAAGCGCCGGGTGTCCTTGTCCTTGGATGTGAGCACCGTGGGTCTGGAAGGCACAAAAGAGGCGGGGGGAACCGCCAGTTTGGCGTCGCCGCTGGGTTCCGCGCGAGCAGCGGCCAGGGGTGGTTGCGACTCTGGCTGTGCGGAAGGTTGTGGTTGGGACTTTGGCTGGGTTTTCAGCGCCGTCTGGGCGTTTTTACCTTCAGACATGGTGGTGGAGAGAGGTGAAGGACTGGGTACGGTTTTTTTCGCATCGCCGGGAGAGTCACGTGGGAGTCCATTGGGGTAGGCGGGCCATGGGCCGGGCTTGCGGCGGTGCGGGAGAACAAAGTTCCGGTCGCCAAAGTAGACGCACGCAGCGGCTGCCAGACGATCAGCAGCGCCGGGCTTTGGGAGATTCTGCTACCGTCGTGAGAGGAGATACCGAGATAGGCATGCAGGGCGACGTGTGAGGTGAGGACGGTTATATACACCCTGGTCAAACCAGTTTGCGGAAAGCAGGTGGATCGGGCCGCATTCGGAATCTGCAGTGGTGACGGAAAACCGTGGCACCGGCACTCCACAGCACAGAATCCGGAAGCTAGACCACAAAGATGTGTACACCACGCATACTTATCCAGCCATATGTATGAGGACGGCTATTCTCAATTGGTATCTGTATGGAGGACCGCTGTATCGCTTTAGAAGCTTGCGAAACCCTTCTGGGATTGGGCTAATGTCAGTAAAAATGAATGTCAGTAAAACTGGTATGGATTGCCGTGTAGCAGTATTACTGTAGTATGGGCTTTAGTAATTTCAGGTACAATGTTCGGATATAACCCGGCATGGATGCTCGCACATACATGGTATAGGGACACTGCACCTCGCACGGATTGGGTGAATAGTCCAATTCGCAAACCCCACTAGCCATCTGATGATAAAGGGTTCCAGATAAGAGATCCGGTATCAATATGCCCGTTGGGCGACAAAGCGGAGGCATCGTGCACTGAGCCCATGGAGCCATCTCTGGCGCCGTAGGCGAACGTGACCGCGCACGTGTTCCAACGCGGCTACACCTGGTCCAACCACCTTCTTTGTACCCATGTCGGACTCTTCGTTCGACGACGACGACGACATGCTCATGGAGCTCGTGCGGGCAACACAGCACCCCGCGGTCCCGCCGGTGGCCAGTGCGGCTGCTGCGGGCGCAGGGGCGGACCAGAAGGCGCTTTTCAGTGCGCGGGGCGAAATCGCCATTTTGCGGGCGCAGTTGGAAGCGGCGCAGGCGCAAAGTGCGGCAGAGGCCGCGCGGCTCCAGCGCGAGATGGATGCGGCCGCTCTGGCCGCTCTGGGACAAGTGGCGGCGTTGCGGCAGTCGGTGGACAAGTTGGAGGACGAGAAGCGGTTCTTGGACAACGAGATCCGGGCCATGGCCAAGCGGCGGCGCGTGAACGAGGCTAGGGGCGAGGGAGACAGGGGAGGGGAGAAGGGAGGAGACAGGGGAGGGGAGAGAGGAAGAGACGGGAGGGCAGAAAACGTTGCCCGAGAGGAGAAAAGAGAAGGGCAGACTGAGTGGGCGAAACGCGCCGCAGACAACCCGCGGGAAGGCGCGGGCACCGGTGCACTACGCCCGGCACGGAACACGGTATCGGGCGGCGACGACTGGAGCCTGTTGTGCGACCACTTGTACCGCTACACCATCAACGGCAGTGCGCGAACCTCGTGGGAGGTGCTTCAGGGCGTGGATGCGGGCGGCGCGCACGAAATGGTTGAGCCAGACGAGGTTGGGCACGCGGGCGGCGCGGACGGCCGCCTCAGGCCGGGCGAGCCCATGACGGCAGCGCTCTGGGATCACCTCGTGCGCCACCGCCACCAGCGCCTTGACGCGCTCGTGGACGGGTGGTGCCGCCACTTACTCGCGGCTGCGGCCGCGCTCGTGGCGCGCGGGTCGTGGGTCGCGCCGCCCTTTCTCGTGTCGCTCGCGCACGCAGCGGTGTCGTTCCGCCCCGCGGCGGCCGCGCGCGCCGCGCCCCACTTGGTGCAGCACGTGGGCGCGCTTGCGCGGCGCCTCGTGCGCACGCTCGCGCACGCGGACGGCGAGCACCCCGCGCCCCCCCAGCATCTGCTCCTCCAGCGGTTGACGCTCGTGGCGTGCCTCGACACGATGGAGGCCGCGGTGGCGGCCGCAGGCAGCGGCGGCGACGGCGCGGTGCGACGCCTCTGGGAGTCCGGCGCGCTCGACCCCGGCTTGGTGGCGGATCTTCTCCCGGAGAACTCCGAGCGGTTCAAGACCGGGGCGCAGATCAACTTGGTGTACAGCCTCGTGCAGCTCTTGTCCGCCTCGGTGGGCGAGGGCGCGTTTGCTCTGCCGGACGCCGACTTCAACGCGCGGGTGGTCAAGTCGCTCCTCAAGGCGTTCCTCATAGACATAGCGCTCCGGCCCGGGTTTCTGTTCTACGGCCTCAATCGCACGCTCGGCAACAACACCGACTGGGCGCAGGTGGACGAGGCGGTGCCGGCGCCGCTCTGCAACCCCCTCCGCGCGCCGTTGGTGGGCCTGGCGTACCCGGTGGCTGCGGCGGCGCTCTCGCCGCAGGAGCACCACGCGCGGGCGCTCGCTCACGAGCACCACCTTCTTGCGCTCCGCGGCTGCATGGTGGCGCTCCTCGAGCAGCTCGTGGTGGGCGGCCATATGGCGCTCGTCAACCTGAAGGAAAACATCAAGGCCATGGTGCGCATCATTGGGTTCGAGCAGAACATGGTGATGCACCACCCGCGCTCGCGCCACATCCACATGCGCCTCGAGCTCATAGCTGTGTTCCTCCGCATCCTCTACTACATCATCGACGCCAACAAGGACATCAATGCGTTGATCTACCCGGAGACGCTCCACGAGATCTTTGTCATTCTCATGCGCGTGGCGTTTGGCGCGGACTCGCTTTCGCTCGAGGCGCACGCGCTTCTCCTGGCCGTGCGGGCCAAGGGCGTCACCGCGCTTGCGGTGTTCAACCGTGCGTGCGAGTGGCGCAGCCGCGAAATGGCCCACTTCAGCCTCCACGACTCGCGGCCCAATAAGTTTGCCGACCTCAGCGCCATCGAGTGCGACTTTGCCAACGGCGTGGAGTTTCCCTACGACCAGGAGACGGTGGAGCTCGCACGCGAGATCTTGGGCGTGTGTGTCAACCACGACGAGGCCGACAACTTGTACTCCAACATGAACACCGACGCCTGACCGCGTGTCCGCATTCCAAATTGCTAAGGCAAGGGTTGGTGCAAGCAGGACAAATCCGCAGGCTGTGGAGCATGCCGTGGGCCCAGCCCTGCAATGCTTCATTGCTTTTTGAATAGCTAGCATGTAATTGCATCAGTATTAATTCTTACTACCACCAGTAGCAGCACATCATCTCTGGTATTAAAACCTCTCAATTGCACCCTTCATGGTCATCGGGTTGTTGACGTCGACATTGCCAGAGCAGACCGAGCGTATGTCAGTACGGTAACTTCTTCTACAACTTGTGCGCGATACGGTATAAGCTCATGACAATTGAGCCTAGAAGGAAATTCTTGGAACCGGGGCCAAGATCCGGTAACTTATTCTACATCTTGAACGACTGCAGTGCCATCGCTTTCGAAAAATCTCATTCAACTTTTGGGAGGCGCACTCCCACAGCGCCCCACCCGTTTGAACCGCTAGGCTGCCCAGGAACAAGGCATTCTAGTCACAAGCTCTACACCCTATTATAGCAAATGTAGTTTTATTAGTTACAAAAGATGACCGGTCGTAGACGCTTAAGCGGATTGCTCCTTGATGGAGGTTTGGAAACCGTTGTGGAATCTTCTGGTAACGTGCTTCAAGTAGGCCATTCTACCGGTACCGGTGGTTCTTCTTCTCTTAGCCTTCAAAGCCCAGTTGTGGGATCTCATCTTGGCAGCTGGGTAGCCACAAGAAGCACAAGTCTTCTTTTGAGCGTGGAAAGAACGCTTGCCACATCTCTTACACAAAACGTGAGACTTGTTGTGTCTCTTACCCATAGATGGAGTACCCTCTGTTACAGTTAGTAAATGCACATTTGACAAACGAATTCACTTGATGCTGGCGATGAATTTTGGATTGGATTTGGCGAAATAGACAATTGGACAACACTGGACGAGTGCAGTAAAGATGAGTTCGTAGAATCGCCCGGGGTGTTGGGCATTGGCAGGATTTTTACATACTACCCATGTTGACTGTTGTTTATGATATAGTTCAAAAGAGAGGTTCTGAAAAAAGTTCGAGAAGTAGATGCCCGTAGCGCGAGGGTGGGAAAATTTTGCAAGTGCCTGCACGTACGTGCGCGTGCGCACCAGAGGATACAGGGCAAAAGCCCTAGTTATATATGCAGGATGATAATGACAAAAAGTATTGGACGCCGTGACAAAAAGAATTGCGCAAGCCCGGAATCGAACCAGGGGCCCAACGATGGCAACGTTGGATTTTACCACTAAACCACTTGCGCGTCTATGTTTTCGAAATGCGGGCGTGAGTGCCTAGATCATACGTATCACAGAATATGTCCCTAGACTTCGCGCCTTGTGTTATTTGTATTGTAAATTTGGTTGCACTGAACCAGAATCTTTGAAACGTTTCTTCTCGGGATCAAGGAAGGGTATCAGCTCTTTTTGGTCGTTCTCAATGATGCCTGATTCACTTGAATAAAGGTTTTCCAATTTCCTCATATACTCGAATGCACTTTTAGAATCGCTCTCTAAGAGTCAACTTTTATCACCCAACCCCACGGGCTTTCTGAATCTGTCTGTGCTCTTCGATTTATTGAGACAAGACGCAACCATTTGACTATCGTGGCAATGGTCAAATCAGGGAAAACAAAATAAGTATGAGACCAAAAGTACCGTTAAGGACCACGAGTATACAGAACACTCGAATATCGCTCCTTTCGCGAGACACGAACAAAAGTTGCCTTTACGACATTTCGAAACCGGAATCTTTGCATCACACGCGAAACAGACTAAATTACAGTTATAAATGAGATCGAAATCATTTTTAGGTGACGGAATTCCCATACTTTTCGTGGCACGAAAAAAAACCATCATCTAAAAATTTCAAAAGACTTATGCAATGTAATCGATTTCAAAAATTTTCAGTTTCAACGTTCCGTGCTGATGGATTTTTGACCAATTAGTTACATTCTGGGAGCTTTTCTCAATGTGCTTTTTTTTCTTCACCGATTTAAGCAACACAAGATATACAGCAACATCTACAAGGTTTCATGATGCTTTAGTAATAAAAAGCACTATATTCGGACACTATCTTACCACATTAGGGACAACTTCCTCTAGTCTTGGTAAATGCATGGTCGCACCTTGTTTAAAGCAGAGACATTGGCCCGCTTTGAGGCAGCGACAATGTCGTGCCACCACGGGTGTCTGGGTTTTCTGCTTCAGAATGTACGGATGTACATAAGGAGATGTATGGATGTACTAGCGTGTTTGTGGTCTTGCGAAAAACGTGTTTGTGATCATGGGTTACGACTTGCGACAATGTCGGGCAATGTCGTGTGGTTCCATGGCTCACCTGAAATGACATCTATGTCAGATTTTTAGATGTATGGGTCTACAGCCTGTGCGAGTTTTTGAAGTTTCGGTTGTAGTCTTCGCCATTGTAAACTCGCGACAATGTCGCCTCTACCTATGGTGTCTGGGTGTTTGTTCCAAAAATGTATGGATGTTTAGCTTTTGGGATGTACGGACGTGTAAACGTGTTTGTGGTGTCTCAAGTGACGTGTTTGTGTCTATTGTGACTATAGCGCAATTGGGTAGGTAATATCTGTGACCCTAAAGTCTCGATGCTTTTCAAAACAGTGGTGCCGCTGAAACGTTAACAATGGTGTCCTGCGCCTGTAAATACTTTTCGTTTGGCCTTAAAATCAAAATAGATCTTTTCCAGCGTCAGTTGTCATTAGCTGAAAGCCACTTTAATTTTGTTTTGAATCTATACTATTATGCAAATGATAATTACCAATCAGCGATCTTTCGTCATCTAAATCCAAGGAGTAAGACATGCACAATAAGCCTGAGATATTGACTCGAACATAACTGCTACAAAGTGACGGATGACAACAGTTGTATCAACACGGATCATCACCGGGAACTCTCTAAATTATTTCCGCAATGAAAATGAATTCCTCTTTAGGTGATGTGTATTTCGCAGAAGGTTACTGGCTAACTACCTGCAGGCAACCCCACACTTTGTTTCCCGGAGATATCACCCCCAAATCCGGATCAAGCCTTAGTTCACTTTTCCACATGCTTACTTACAACGAAGTCCAAAAACATAACAGCAAATCTGATTGTTGGGTGATTATTCACGGAAAAGCCTACGATGTCACAGATTTTGTCGGTGAGCATCCTGGTGGATCAGCAGTGATTTTGAAATACGCCGGCAAGGACGCTACGAAGGCATTTGACCCAATCCACCCCGGGGACACATTGGTAAAATACTTACCCAAAAAGTACCATCTCGGCCCGGTCGAGGGAAAACCAAAGAAGCAAAAAAATGATGCGCCTAAAGCCGATGAAGCTAATTCGGGCAACTCGGGATCGGAAAATTCCGAAGCGGTGAGCTCGTCAGAACAAAAGTCTGTTGTGGGCGAGTTTGACGTTGAGTACGATGAGCAGGAAGGAAAATTGCCAATTCCGGCAAAGCAGTCTGTCTCTTCTGCAGAGCTTGTTTCTTCTTCAGAACACGACGAGGACGATCAAAATGACGATGATGAAGACGAAGACAATGGTGACGATGGTGAGCCACCATCCGAGCAGGAATTGCAGAGACGGAAATTGAAGAAATTGAAGCCGGATCTTGGTCAAATCTACAATTTGCACGATTTTGAGTTTGTTGCCCGCAAGACCATGGAGAAGACTGCTTGGGGTTATTACTCGCTGGGAGCAGACGACGAAATTGCGTTGCGCAATAACCACTTGTCGTACCAGAAAGTGTACTTCAAACCCAAAGTGCTCGTTGATGTTTCCACCATCGACTTGACGACCAAGATGTTGGGGACCACCACCTCTGTGCCGTTTTATATCACCGCTACCGCCTTGGGAAAGTTAGGACATAAGGACGGAGAAACCGTGCTCACTCGTGCTGCCGGGCGCCAAGATGTAATTCAAATGATTCCCACGTTGGCGTCTTGCTCTTTTGATGAGATCATGGATGCCGCTGATGGGAAACAGACACAATGGTTCCAGCTCTACGTCAATTCTGACAGAAAAGTGACCGCAGACTTGGTTAGGCATGCGGAAAAGAGAGGTATCAAGGGGCTATTCATCACTGTGGACGCACCTCAGTTGGGTAGAAGGGAGAAGGATATGCGCCTGAAAAACGTGGAAGACTTAAGTCACGTTCAAGGTGACGGTGACGATGCAGACCGATCACAGGGCGCGGCACGAGCCATTTCGTCGTTTATCGACACGTCGCTCAACTGGGACGACCTCAAGTGGTTCCGTTCCATCACGAAAATGCCATTGATCCTCAAGGGTGTCCAGTCGGTGGAGGACACTTTGAAGGCAATTGAGTATGCGGTGGACGGAGTGGTGCTCTCGAACCATGGTGGGCGCCAGCTTGACTCGGTCAAAGGGCCGATCGAGGTGTTGGCGGAGATCAACCCAATTTTGAAGAAAAAGGGCTTGCTCGGCAAGTTGGAGATCTTCATTGATGGCGGCGTGAGAAGAGGCAGCGATGTGCTTAAGGCCATTGCACTCGGTGCAAAAGGCGTTGGAATCGGCCGGCCGTTCCTATACGCTATGTCCACCTACGGCGATGCCGGGGTATACAAGGCCATTCAGATCTTGAAGGACGAAATGGTGATGAATATGCGGTTGTTGGGCGCACCCACCGTCGCCCACTTGAATGAATCCTATGTTGACACATCTGCATTCAGCCGGTATGTCCCCGAAGACAAGTTGTTCGCCGAGGCTTACGAGCCTCTCCAAAGTCCTGCGTTCAAGCTGAAGTTGTGATGGTGCACGGACTGCAATAGACGGTGTGCGCCCGCTGGCTGACTGTAGGTCTAGTGTCACTTTGACGCTGAAATCTCAAGTGAATTCAACTTCCATACACAAGGATCAATTCTTTGTAGGACACCAGAACCTAAAAGCCAATTAAGCTCTGCCAGTGCACGACCGTAGCAGTCCCACACCCAGCCGCTCGTCACGTGCGTGCCGTACGCGTCGAGCGCATCGTGTACCGTCGCGAGGCGCGCTAAATGTTTGTTTACCATTCGCGCCTGGGGGTTTGCGTGACTGTTCCTTTGCTAACTTACGTGCCCTCCATCCACTTTCTTTCCTCCTTCTCTACCCTCTATCTCTCATGTCGGAATACCAGTTCCCTCCGTCGTCGCCTGTGCTCAACGCAGCAGACGCGGACGTCGATCCCTTCAGGCCTAAGGATTTGCCTCGTGGCAGACACGAGTACCCTACTCCCAACCCTTCTTCTACCGTCGGAAGATCGTCTTCGCCCGCTCGTCATGAGGACGAGAAGGCAAGAGCGGACGAGAAGTCCAGAGTTGCAGGCGCCAAACACGTTGCGTTTGAATTCCCACGCGGCAACGAGGCTGCAAAACCTACCCCACCCGGGTTTTACAGCCACTCCGACGGAGGCAAAAAAGAGCCTTCGAAAGGAACATTCGACCGCTCTGCGAATAAATACCTTGGCGGTGCGGGCATGGCTGCCAAAAACCCTAACCGCGCCACCGTCAGCATCAATCGCGACTTCAACATATTGAACCCGGATGCCACGGTGTTGCGCATCCCTCTTACAGCGTCCAAATCCTCGGTGGTGGTGGGCCGCAGCTCGAAAACCTGCGACTATTATTTCAAAACTGTCGATAAGACTGTAAGCCGTGCTCACGTTAGAGTGGACCACACCTCTTCCACCTTAGTGTTCACGTGCTTGGGCCACAACGGCATGAGGATGGTGGTGCCTCGGGTGTGCCAGGTTACCAACACCCGTGACAAGGTATTTGTGTTGCGCGAAAGCGGCAAGCCGTTGCCGTCGCACGCGCTCTCGAAAACCATCATCTTGGACTACCAGCACACTGAGTTCCACGTGGCACGGGGGGAGCAGGTGGAGATGCCCCGTTTTGCCAACATCTTGTTGCAGGTTCGTGACCACGTGATGTTGGTCAACCCGGACGACTGTGACGAAGAGTTAACCGACGACGAGGAGCCGGTGGTGGCCCCTACCCGTGGCCCCATCAATACACCACAGAAATTCTCCGTGCCCGCACCTCTCACTCCGAAGAAAACGACCCAAACGCAGCCACAAGACAACGACAGCACCCCATCAAAGCTGGTGAGACTGTCCAAGAACGTGGCTGCCGTGACAAAACCTCAGGTCACGAAGACCGAAGCACCAGTAAAGAAAATGAAGACCCAAGCTTCAGGAACTACATCTGGGGCCCTGGTGATGCCGCCAAAAGCCCAAACTGCTCAAGCAAAAGTTGCTGTCACAGCGAGCTCTCCCGTCGCAGTTCCGGCTGTAGTCCTGACCCAGGCCACTGCTACAGTTTCGGTCAAGCGAGCAAGCACACCTTTATCTAACAAGAGCACAAACGTTCCACAAACACCCCCAGTTAAGAGAAGGGCGCTCAGCGAAGAACCTAGTCTGAAGAAGCCGCGCACCGAAGCGTCGAAGCCAGCCCCATCCAACTTTGACAGAGACCTGGATGGCAAGGTGATCATCGACCAAGGGTGCCTCGACAATGTCAGCAAACTCGGGGAGATTAAGAACATTCTCATCAATCACTTGGCATTCCTGCGGCTCTCATCCACACCGGGATCATTTTTAAACACCATCCTGGCCGCTGTGTCTACCCTTTCGTTAGCCCAGATACGTGCAATTCTCAATCTGGTTGAGTGTATCGGAGTCATTTACCGCCAGGGCAAAGACGCTGCAGGAAAGCCGTTGGAAGAGGAGTACTACTATATTCCAGAAAATGACACAGATCCCGAGCGCCAGAGGTTAGTGACGCTGATCAAGGGTCACGGTGGTTTAAGAGCTTGCAGAAAGACACACAAGCAATACTACTGGAAGAAACCCGCGCCAATCAAAAAGTAAGGCTGGGTGGCCCAAAATCAATGTACATTAGCACGAGGGCTTTTGCGGCCCCAGGATGAGTAGCGTCACCGACGCCGGTACTGCATTATATACGATGGTCAATACCACAATATGATCAAGGTCATGTAGCTTTGCCTCCATCTACCTTCTTAAGCTCAGCTCAGTTCAACTTTGACCACTGTGCGTTTCTCTCTCTTGAAGCGGCCCGCTTTTATAGGCTCATCGTTAGATTCCCGCTTTATCGTTCGGGAGCTCAGGACAATCTTGCTCACCCGCGCCACCGAGTCTGAGTTCACGCTCACGTTCGGTTCTGTTTTGACAGGGATCTTGGTATCCATTTCAAGCGAGTCCTTCGATTCTCTCTTAACCGGGGATTCGCAGTCAGTTTTCACAATCACAGAACCAGTCTTCACCGTCACAGAATCAGTTTTCACCGTCACAGATTCGGCATCGGTTTTCACAATCACTTCTTCCACCGTATGGCGCACGTCGGAGCCGGCTATCTGATTGACCCCGTTGTTCAAGTCCCCGAGGTCCGCAGCAAACATCACCAGCTGCGCCCATCCGGCGTAATCACCGAAGAGTTCGGTTAGATGACGTCTTACCATCTCATATGACTTTTTGTTCATGGTGCGAGGCCCACGGTATTTATAGTCTCGCACAGCAATCTGTAGCACATGGGTGTCTACTGGAACCACCTCGTGTTTGTCGAGTGCCATGAGACAGATACAGTCAGCCACTTTGGGCCCGACACCGGTGAGCTGGAGTAAGAATGCATGTGCATCCTCAAAGGGCTCCTTCCTGAGCGCTGTGAGCTTTTGCATCGTTATGTGTGGCTTGTCTGGGCTAGCGAACATTTGGGCCGTGGCTGCGATGTATTTAGCCCTATAGCCGAAACCCAACTCGCGGAGGCGAGCCTCGACATTTGGGCCAGCCAAAACCTCTGCATCCGGAAACGAGTAGTAGGCAACACCATCATGGGTCCCCACGTACCTCCCATACTCAATACAAAGAGAATCGCACATCTTAGAGATTCGCTTCACATTGTTGTTGGAAGAGCAGATGAACAGAACCACGGTTTCCCACGGATCTTGGCGCAAAATCCTGATGCCCGGAAACAGAGAAAACGAGGTGGATTTTCCTCTCACAGCAGTTTCCACGCGTGTCCAATCGTGGTATAATTTTGTGAGCGACACGTGCAAGTTGAAGTAGTCTTTGATGAATGCAAGAGTGGAATCTGCTTCTTCTTTGGGATATTGTATGGTTTGGTCTTTGGCCGTCCCTGTTTGTTCTGCCATCACCGATGCGTAGTGGAGATGGGTATGATCTTGTTTGAGCAAAATGATGCGGTCGGCAGTGGAGAAACTCCACACCGAGTTGACATTTTTCCAGCGAAAAGTTTGGCCGCAGCGCAATACTCGGGCGAGGGAAAGCTCGGCAGGTGCAAGAGGGTACGATTTCCAGATGATACCAGCAGTCATGGTGATGTTGAATGCGAATTCATTTAGCCAAATCGGGGTAATTGAATGCATGTCACCGCGTTATGCAGGAAACCTTTTGGGCGATGGGCTGGGATCTCCAGATAAGAGAAAGAAGGCAGCGTTGAAATTGAAGTTTCACCAAAATAATAAGCAGCCATTATCAATACGAGACCAAAATGAAGCGGACGGCAGGTCTCATTAGTGGCGATTGCTCAGGAAATTTTTGGTCGATTCGGGACGCTGAAGGATGCGTAAATTTTTGACTAATCTTCACCGCTAGTTGATCTGCACATTGATGTGGAAGGCTGGAAATTAGTCGAGCTACAAATGTGTCATCATGGGACTTGAGAGTAAGGGAACCGACTATGGCTTGTCCAGCCTTCACTATAGGAAGTTCTAGACAACTCGAAAGATTGTGAAGACATCCAAGTCATGATTTAATCGGAGAATACACAAATGATTTCAACTGAAGAGGACCATTGTTTTCTTGCTCTCTTAAAGCAACCGAAGAACCTAACAAATAAACAAGGTTGAGCTTGAGATGCCTATGGATATCTGTTAGTTGTGAAAATAAAGTTTTCATTTTGAAGCGTCGGCCTCACTGTAATTTGTTTGAGCATATCGCGTCAGCATTGCGAACCTGTTCCTTTAACTGTTTGTGCAAAAACCACGCTTGATTTCTTTCAATGATTTTTCGTGTTCTCACGCTATAATTCGCACAAAAGTACTAATTCACTTCTTTTTTTTGGCTTATATGAGATCTATGATAGACATAATCAATATGAAAAGCCAGTACGGTATTTTCCTATTCCCACGGGTAAACAACTATGATTACTGGGATGGATATGCTACATATTGTCCACCATATTGACTGTTCAACTGAAAATCGCCTGCTATATCCCCTATTTATCGGAAGGCGGCAATGTCTGAGTATGTGCAAGGGAGTGATGTCGCAATGGCTGCAATTCGAAGGCGCGCTGCATCTTTCGCGCGTAGTGGAGCTTACTAAATGCAACGCGCAAATGTCTGATGTCGCGCAACTCCATGGAAGAACAGTGCCCTCTCTGTTTCAAGAGTTTTCCTACAGCATTTCTCGAGCGGCATGTCAATAGCTGCCTTGATACCCATGAACCTGTGCGCCTGAAAAGCCCCGAGGAAAAGCCCCGCACGAGAAACGCGTTTGCCGCGTTAGGGCTCAAGGCTGACTCCTCAAGGTCGGATCGATCGAAGAAGGATGCAACACTCACCACCCTCTTGATAGCTGAGCGAAAGCTAAAACGCCGTCAGAAAGAACTAGAACATCGACTACTTGGACGAAGACAGGATCCTCCGACCATGCCACTCGAGCTGTTGAATAGCTCGCCCGTTCAAGCTCGCTCCAATAACGCTACCGACGTGTATCTGGCGCCGCCGCCAGACGAGCCTTTAGTTGAGACCAATACCAGCCCAGGACACGCACCACCGGGCCAATCGATTACATCACCAGAAAATCAAGCAACACAGGCATCACATATACCCCATTCGCAAGACACTCTCGTCCAGGACAGCCACATCCACACTCAAATGGCCCACGCCCTGGCTCAAACCCAACCAACTACTCAACCAATTACTCAGGTTACTACTCAGCCAACTTCTCAAATTACAACTCAGCCAACTTCTCAGCCAACTACTCAACCTATGCAAATTCCGCCTCATTATGACCGCAGAAAGGAAATATCAGACGACTATGTGCGGCTTAAACGAGAAGCGCTGCTTCCGCTCGCACAAAGACTTCGCCCAAACAGTCTAGATGATTTCTTTGGTCAAGAAAAGCTTGTGGGCCCCAATGGCCTTCTTCGAAATATGATCAACGCTGATCAGATCCCATCGTTCATTTTATGGGGTGTTCCTGGCGTAGGAAAAACATCTTTGGCACGCATTGTGGCCTCCTCATCCAACCACCGCTACGTCGAACTTTCGGGCTCCGATAGCAACGCAAAGAAAATGAAAGAGGCATTTGCCGCAGCACAAAATGAACTTCAGCTACTGGGAACAAAAACAATCCTTTTCCTAGATGAGATACATCGTTTCAATAGAGCTGTTCAAGACTTGCTTTTACCTGTCCTCGAAAAAGGCATAGTCACTGTAATCGGTGCCACTACAGAAAACCCTTCATTCACACTCAACAATGCTTTGCTTTCGCGCATGCATACTTTTGTAATGGAACCTCTTTCGCATGACGCTTTGGTGAAAATTCTAAGCAAAGGACTCTATGTTATAAATCGGACACGAAAGCGGCTCCATGGGCTTCACCTCATTGCGATGAACAAAGATGCGGTCGACCACATAGCTGATCTTTCCGCGGGTGATTCGCGGGTGGCCCTCAACATATTGGAATCGGTTAATGCTTATCTTTCGGGACGTAAGTACAACGTTTTTTCCAGTACAGAGCCAGATGAAACTATCGAAGTTCCGGAGAAGTTCGGCATCATCAAGGTGAACCTAGAGAATTTGCGCCCTTTGCTATCCACCCGAAACTTTCATCAAATGTACGATAAGACAGGCGAAAACCACTATGACATCATTAGTGCCTTTCACAAATCAGTTCGTGGCTCTAATGCTGACGCGGCGATATTTTATCTAGTGAAAATGCTCAGTGGAGGAGAAGATCCATTGTTTATTGCGCGTAGAATGATTGTCATCGCGAGCGAGGATATTGGTCTCCGTGAGTCTTCATGCTTGCCATTTGCAATTGCTACTATGGAAGCGCTTCAATTTGTTGGAATGCCTGAGGGTGAGATTATTCTAGCACATTGTGCGGTAAAATTGGCGAGAGCGCCTAAGTCCACAAAATCTTACAGAGCTCTCAGGACAGCACAAGCCCTCTTGAAAGAGAAGCCAGAAACGATGAAGATACCCGTTCCCCTTCATTTAAGAAACGCACCAACTAAACTTATGAAAGAGTTAGGCTACGGTGATACTTACAAATATAATCCTAATTTTCGGCACGGCATCATTGAGCAGGACTTTATGCCACCAGAGTTAAAAGGTTTAAAATTTGTGGAAGACACACACTTGGGACTGACAAAAGACGAGGAGGTTGAGGAGGCTGAATACGAAAAGGCCGATGGAGAGGAACAACTGTACAAAAACTTCAAGAAGCGGTACCGACTGAGGGTGAAGCTGGAGCGAACACGATTACAGAGGCTCTCGAGAAAGAGGAATTTGAAACTGATTCACTCTTTGTACTCCGCTGAACGCATGTCTAGTTACGATGAAAATCTCGACAGAAGTGATCAACCTGAGTATTTTGATGGAAATGAACGAGATGACTATCTGGATGATCCCGAGTCCCAAAATAATTTCGAATGCTCCTACGATGAGTTTCAACCCGATCAAAGCGATTATCCTATAAATTGCGTACCAGAGTAAGATTAAACAGTACTATATGTCGGTGTATCTACTCGAACCTGTGATCACCCCCGGAAGTGAAAAAGGGTCGGTGAACGGAAAAGCGTACTCGAACTTTTCGGTTTGACTCATCGGTCTAGGATCTGTTATCATCGGGTGATTAATATCTTCGTTTGGCATAATGAGCAAGAAAATGCATGCAATAGCAGCACACACAACCCACAACCCAAGAAACCCGCAACTGGTGAGGAGCTCTATTTTAAGGACTCCCTTGTATTTCAGAATTAACAAATGAACCCCCTCATGGACTTCGCTGGTGATATTTGACGCTTGAATTGTAATATTGCTCATGGCTTGGTTGCTGTATGATTGTAATTGTGACTCGGGAATCACGGGAAATGCGACTGATGTGTTGTTCAAGATCCATTGAAGTCCGTCTTCGATTTCGTCTAATTTTCGTCCAATGGTGCAATAGAATATTGTTTGGAGAGGCAGAGCGAATGGGGTCGAGCCAAAGATGGATTTAATAGTGTCGCTGATAGTCGATGATGCAGCCACTATCTCCAGGTAAATTGCCGAAGTTGTCGAATCAATGGAAGCGAATATTTCCTCATTGAATTCATCCTGTAAAATATTTATTTGATTCTGGGCATCTTGTAAGAATATGGTAGTCTCATTTTGTGCCAAAAACGAAGTTAAGCTGGGACTATCGGAAATTTTCGCAATCGACTTCATCTTCTTCTCCATCGACAAAAGAATGCTCAATTGAAGCAACACCCCGATAATTCCAGCTGTACCGATGAGAAAACACTTCCCGGCAGTGGGTGTTGCCATATATGTCGCAAACCACCTCCAAGATGAACTGGCACTTTGAGTGATTTTGGTAAACATTCTATGGTCATAGTCTGTGAGCAAATTCCCAATCTCGATTTGCCTGGACTCAATGGAAATTTCATGAAGGAGGGCCTGGTAGCGACTCCATTTTCGGTATTCAAGCCAGTGAATGACGACGAATACAATAGCAGTGGCGCCTGCAAGACCAAAAATTATGTAATTTGTTAGCCTCAATGTACTATCAATTGTTACCTCAAAAACATTGTCAATTTCGGTGCATGTGCTCTGCAACAAATCGTATGAGGTGGATTGATTGTCTGGGGCTGTGAAATTGAGATTCATCGAGCTATTTCCGACATCGTAAGAGATACTAGACAACGGCAGAGTTATTAGTGACGTGAGGTCAGATATGATATCTTCAAAGTCAGGGATCTTTTTTGTTAAATTCGAAAGCTCCTCGATGTAAGCCGTTGGTATGGAGATGGACTTGAGCGAAGCTACTGTCATATTGACTTTCTCAACAGCGCCCAGCACATCAGAAGTGTTTGTGCCCTCAAAAATCGACTTCACCTCATTCACCACCTTTAATATGCCGTTAATGATGGTGGAAAGGCCCGAAAGAGCAGTGTCAAAAGCTTCAATGGTAGCATTGATTGCACTTTGTACGACCTGTGTCACTGCCTCCAACGCTTCTGTGACGACGTCAAGACAACCCTTTACAAATGATGTACAGAGACACCCAATCGTGCCCAAGTATATTTCCAACGTAAAGCCAATCAACGCTCTCGCTATCGATATACACAATTGAAGAAACTTTTTTATGAGCTCGTCCGTATTATTCAAAGCTGATTTGATAACCATTTGTGAGACGGTGGCCACCTGTTCTGGAATGAATAAAATATGATTCAGAACATTGTTGAGCTTTTCACAAAGCGAATTGGCAGTCTTCTGGTTAGAGGCAAGCGCAGCTGTTAGGGATTTGGAAAAGAGGTATATCTTGACTATCAAAATCGCCATTATGAGAATATGGTGATTGAGCCAAGCTTGAGAAAGCCTCTCCTCTGCGTTAAGATACCTTCTCATTGTTATTTTCGTTTGGTTGTTCTTTGCCTTGAATACATATTCCGACAGGCATTGTGGTAATCATACAATCGCAGGATTTGAGCTGAAACAGGGAGAAGCGTGTGGTCTATGGTGTGTCTCATAGCTTCGCCAGAAACGTTAAGAACATGAAACTTTAACGTTTTCCTTCGAGGTCGATATGTACAACATTATCTTTTGAAGAACCCTATATTTTGCGTTCCTGAGTACATGATTTCATCAGAAGCGAAGAAAAATGAGACAAGATCTTATCCGATTTGAGATTACCCGATCTCGAAAAGTGGCATTGCTCGTGCCATAAGTTCGCATTTAAACCGCGAACTCAATCATGTGGGTGATGATACATCTGTTCACAAAAATAATTGCCCGATTCCTTTCAGATGAGTGGGTTTCTAAGTTTGGCTGAAACAACACTGGAAATTGAAAATTTTGAATCGTCTGCAGAATCATCGATCCATTCTGCGATGAAAAGTACCCCGATGAAAAGCATTGCATCCTGGGTAGCATTCTCAGCCACATCTTACTCAAGCTTATGAAAGGCTCAAACGATAGGCATTCATTATTGACACCGATTTCCAAAGAGAACTCATTGTGGGTTCTACTTTCGATCATACAACGGCATTGCCTCACTCGAAAAAAAGGGGAGAATCATAGATTGTTCCAGCAATTCATTTAGACGATCACCATACTTCTTCTTTAACTACGAGTGATTCAATGTATCACAATACTTCTTCTTTGACTACGAGTGATTCAATGTAGATTGAAGGCCTATCCGAACTTACCTCAGTCACAGTCGAGCTATTTGCTTCAAGTTCTTAAACCCTCTAGGAAGAGGTATTTTTTATAGATTAATTCAACTTCCGCTCAACCAGGTAAAAAAAACACAATATGGTGTGATTCATGTTTTTGTACCTGGAATATTTGTTACGAGTTTAAGAACCAACAAAAGGCATTAAAGAACATTTTCAGGTTATAGCGGTAGTTCGCATACGAAGAATAGATTATGAAAGACTGACATTGTGGCACGAACAAGCATACTCAAAAAGAAGACAAACTAAAGAGGGGATATAAGAAAGATTATGAATATGAGATAATGAGATAATATGATCTTGTGGTTCGTAATCGGTCGATGTTCGAAAGTAAGACGAGGTGAAGTGGGGCTTATCCTCAAACGTAAAATCATTGATCAAAAAAAAAAAAAAAAAAAAAAAAAAAAAAACCCAGTAAGCTGCTTTTTCAACTTAAACCAGGACATGTTGGGTTGTGATTAAATTGTCAAAGCTCGATCGTGCAATTCGTGGGAGTGTGCAAGGAATTCCGGTTGTGCGCGCCGGCACACAACTCAAGCAAAGTAAAAGCCAAAACAAACTAATCTACTAACGCCATCTAATGTCAGAACAACCAAAGGAGGAAAAGCCAGACAACACTCACATCAACTTGAAGGTCAGTGACGGAACTGCGGAGATTTTTTTCAAAATCAAGAAGACCACGCCCATGAAGAGATTGATGGAAGCTTTTTGCAAGAGACAAGGTAAGTCCATGGAATCGTTGAGATTCTTGATTGACGGTACCCGTGTTTCGCCAGACAACACCCCCGAAGACTTGGACTTGGAAGATGGTGATGTCATCGAGGCCCACAGAGAGCAGGTCGGAGGCGCTTTCTAAGTATGAATATACACTTATCAAGAGCTTTTGTAGTTTATTGTGTAAAACGTGGGTAAAGCAGAATTTGCCCGGAAAAGCAACAACGACGAGGAGCCGGTTCAAATTGGGTGTACAGGGTGCACCATCAGCACACATGATCCGGGAGTCAATGACGCGGTGACAGCTTGAAGGTGTTGGAGCGCTCAAATTACAATCAACGACATTTGACAAATCTGCACTTTTTGCCTCTTGATCATGCCACCAGCAACCAGGCAGGATAGAACCACCTAGCAAGTCTAGCACATCCAAACTACCTTGAGCCGGCCAATATATAAACAAAGTGCCAGTGCGCATTTGTCCGAGTGGGCCACCCGCGATCTGAACCACCGCGCAGCAGGTCAATCAGTGACTGGAATAATGTTATTTTATCAAAGAGTGACAATGGTGTCTGGCCTACATTGGCCGTGTGAAGACACCATCGGGAAGATGATGCCAAAACTCGACCGAGGACCAGAGTCACGCATTGGGGCCAAAAGGCTCCGCGCCCGAGGAAGCGTCCGCCCGCCCGAAGCAAGGGCGCCCTGGCCCGCCGTGCGTATAAAAGCGCGCGCGCGCCCTGTCCTCCCGCCCCAAAGCCGCTCTTATGTGTTTCACTGCCATTTGCGGCATCTGCCAACACAAATCTTGGACCGGATGTGGGAAGCATATCACAGAAGTGATGGATCGCACAGCGCCCAGCGAGTGGTGTACTTGCATTCACGTAATTGACTCGGACGATCCCAAATATCCTCCGCGGGCGGGGACTGGTCAAGCTCGGGTGAAGTAGGATATAGGAATAAAAGAAGTGCGACCTTCGTGGCGACAATCACCGTCACCACTGAGTGTTGTACGATTTACACTACGTTGTGCACTAAGACTCATACTGTACCACTGGTTGCTGTGCAAACAGTTACCGTCACGGGTAGCATAAGGTTCACCAGCGTGTGGGCTGGTTACTGTTTCAACATTGGAAGTGCAGTCTCAAAGTATCAGATCTACTGGACTCGGTCACGAAGATCAGAGAGTGCGTGACTGACGGTTGTGCGCACTCCTCCGGAATATCCTATTGCCGTGTATCCAATCAGTTAGGAAAAGTTATCTCTTGTCGTTGATGCCTGTTTTCTGTCAGAAACTTGTTTAACCTGTGGTCCGTGGAAATACCCACGACAAAGGGGCAAATATTCCTTATCTCGTGGTGCTTGAAGATTAGCAATCACACCAATATTCCATGCGCGCAACTGGCGAACATGTAACTCTCTTCCTATGCACCTACAACAATGCCAGACCTATACCCGTAGCTATCCAGACTTCCTATTCAATTCATCGCCGACTGGACCCGTGCTGTCGTGCTAAATAGATCCGTGCTATCGTGCCACTTTTGCCTTTATTTTGTTGCTCGCACGCCCTAGCCCCACGTCTCCTGCACACGCGCCGCACCGTCGTCAAGTCACCTCCACAAACACTTCTCCTTCTTTATCATGGATTTGAACGTGCCCGATTTCCTCGGTCCCCCAGGTGAGCGCGGGAAAAATACGCTGCAAATGGGGCAGGCTTCACTGCCCGCCGCTTTTCGCCCGTTTTCTGCATCGTCTCACCCCCAATTCCCTCCTTCGCAAAATCCAAGCCCTGCTCTACCCGCCCGCAAATACGCGCCTGAATCGGCGCCCGAATTTGTTCCCGCGCTGGGCGGCTTTGGGTCACCCGCGCCTGATTTCGCGCCCCGCTTCGAACTCCCCGAGTTTGTGCCGGAGCTCGCGGGGCAGTGGCGAGACTTTTGCCCTGACCCGCGCTGGGGCGCTCGGGCACGTGACCAGTTCGCGTTGCCCGCAGAGTTGCAGGGCGGCGTGGGCACCATTCTGTCGCGCCGCCCGCTGTATGCGGCCGAGTCCTTCACCCGCACCGACGCACCGCGCGCCCCTCTGTTGGCCTCCGTCGCAGCGGCAAACCGCTTGAATGCGCGCGCGCTTGACGACCAGCTCCTGCGACTCTCACTTGGTGGCTGGGCAGGCTTTCAGGCGCGCCGCCCGTCACAGTTGGCAGAATTTCTTGGCGAAGCGAGCGCGGTAGACCCTATTGGTGCAGCCGGCCCCGAAATGAATACGATAAGAGACGGTACAATCGACAGCAAAGGTGACGCTAAAGCAGATTCCCCAATGAATCACAAGGCGGATTCGGGGGTAGATGCCAGAGTGGTTCCCAATATAGACGCCAGCTTGGATCCTTTGATCAATTCACCCGGCTCAATGACTGCCAAAATCGATCCTGTGTACTCCATTCCCGCCCAAATGTACTCTGGATCGTACAGCGATATGTACCCTGACATGTATGGCGACATGTACCGCGACATTGTGCTCGAAAACGGACTCATTCTACGCAGCCAATACATTCTCGCGTCGCCCGAGCTTAAGACAGTTTACCAGCGCGCGCGCCGCTACTTCCAGGACGACGCCCTCTGCGCCCAGGTGCAGCAACGCCTCACCAGTCTTCTCGCCCGCCCCGCGGTAACGCGCTTGGTGGCGTACATTAAAACGGCAAACAACCTTGCGTACGCCCATAAATCGCTCTGTCTCGTGGTCAACAAAAATGGCAAGTTGGACTTGTTGTCGTACCCCAGCCACTCTAATCTCCAGCTCCAGCGCGAAGACTTGGTCATTGTCGACGGTGATCGCGGGAAAGACATGGTGATGATCGTGGACCCGGCAATGCGTCTTGATCTCGCAGTGTTGTTCAACTTTATCAAAAAAACAGAGCATCTCAAGTCACTCACCGTAGTCGGCGCCACTTCCGCCACGGGCAGGCTGCACGCAGCGCTGGTACCTGCGGGCCGCATCTTGAACTCGGGCGAGGACAATGAGTTCACCATTCTGCTCCCCACAAAGCAGGTGTTGCGTTTCGCCACCCCGAAAGAGGTACACCGGTTGTCGGCGCGGTTTGCAGAGGAACGCCGGGCGTTCGTCACCTGCCATGCCAAGATCAAAGAATTGGGGTTGGACAATGTGTTGACCTTGATCAACGTGGAGTATCAGTTTGACTTCAAAAAATTGATCTTTTACTACTTCGGCAATTTCCACCGCGTCGACTTTCGCGGCCTCATCAAGGAATTGTTCAAGATCTACAAGACCCGCATCTGGCTTTGTGCGGTGTTGCCCTGTGATCACCCAGAATTGTACACTGGCATTGATGGCCTTCAGCTTCGCACCTCCATGCGACTTCCTGACGATATTCCAGCTGAGTACGTTTCATCAGAACAGTTTTCAAGTGGTAACTTTGAAAGATTGGTGGGTGCCTCCTATTTTCACACACGCAACATTTTGAACTTGATCGGCTACGTGGAGCATGCCGCAGATGGGTATTTTTACGGCTTTAACGCTGGTGCTTTATAGATTGATAGACAGTTTCTGGACAGGACAGGTACCATAGCCAGACAATGGGTGGGGATGGGAGCACATTTATACGAAATACGAAATTGAGGAGGCTTACGTAGTGTTGAAAATTCTGGCATGTAGTGTAAGCGTATAATCACCAAATCGTGTGGGTGTACGCTCAATTCGAGTTACCCTTGCATGGCTGCGATTATCCACAAATGGTATAAATTCGCATGCGTTCCCTCCACCCATTTTCATTCTTTTTCCATTTTCGTCGAAACATGTTCATTTTCCCATTCATCCTCGAAATAATAATTTTTTTTTGGAACACACAATTGATTTCTCTATCCTCAGACAAGATTTGAAGCCATAGGAAACGTACTGCAATGTCAACATCAGTACCTCCAGTGTTCTCACTTGCCTACTTGGTCTGCCCTAGCGTAGTTACGGACCCGATTCACCTCAACAGGCAATGTCTCTCACCAAATATCTCCGTCTGCAGAGGTTCCGTCGTCATCTCCCCGACTGGATAGGTACAATATTGCTTTCGGCCTTCTTCCTTGCAGTGGCAGAACACCTATCGCCGTTTCAGCGACAATTCAAGTTGAGTGATCCAACCCTACAGCACCCATTTGCAGTCACCGAGCGTGTTTCCGGTCCTCGATGCCTTCTAATAGTTTCCATTGTACCTCCATTTATCATGGCTGTCGTGACTCTTCTCAAACACCGCCAGCGTCCTGACCACGGATTCCATCTTTGGGCCGTTTCAGTCCTTGGCGTGTTCGTTGCTGTTACTGTGGCCGGTACAGTTATCGATATCTTGAAGGTTTGGATTGGTCGTCCACGGCCAGACTTTTTGGCACGTTGCAGCGCTACTGTGGGAACACCCGTTGACGAGTATGTGACGTCAGCAGTGTGCACTGCGCCTTTCGGTGCCAAAGTATTGATCGATGGCATGAAGTCCACGCCCTCGGGACATCTGGCCTTATCATTTGCTGCCTTCGGCTACTTAACTGCATGGCTAACTGCCCAGTTTGGTTTAGCCCGCGCTGAATGCCCCGTGCACTGGTATTTTGCTGCTGGGCTACCCCTCATATTTGCCGCTTACATTGCCTTGTCTCGCACGCAAGACTATCGCCACCATTTTGTAGATATAATTGTTGGAGGCTTTATAGGCTCTGTTATAGCCAAGGGCGCGTACCGCAAGTACTTCCCTGCCGTTGTCGATGGCGCAGATCCTCTTGATTCAATAGACGACACGGAGACTCAACTTCCGCTTTGAGTCTAAAGAGATCCAAAATGTGTCAGCTTCTACTACATTGAACTGTCTGAGTGGTGTGACCCCTAGAAGACTGACGAGCTTTATTCTCGCCAAGTTTTCACGCGGCCTCATACAGTTGCAACTCTCCTGTAAAAGGACTCTAGCCAGGAGAAGCATTACATTCAACTGGAACAAGACTCCTCCTACTGTCTTAAGTTGAAAGAATAGTGGCATAGTGATCTTTATAAATTATCGCAATGTGTCTCAAGTTTGTTTCATGATCGTTGAAATTTTCTCGAAGGCTATTTTTATTTTTGTCTCACATGTCTGTCTGACAGGTGAAACGATGTTGACTCCAGCCTTTAACGGCTAGAGCGTGGGCTTCGGCGTCTCTGGTCCGTCTCATATGTGACTTAATCGCTTACGAGTCTTATATAAGGCATAATGCCTTGCAAAACGTCTGCAGCACAATATGTTGCTTCGTCGTGATTCCTCTGATATAACCATTGTCCGCGTGCAGACGCTTACGGTGGCATCTAGTCTGTCTCTGACAGTGTCATACGTTGATGTTACTCTCACAGTCACAGCCCTGACGGACACTGCCCAGTCGCAAATAACCCTGACACAAGCAGACTCTTCAAGTCTTTCGACAGCCCTGTCACTAATGTCACTGCTGTTGGCGATTTTGTCGCCAACAACGCTGTCTATCGCCAGTGAAACTTTAGCCTCACTGAGCTCGGGTACGCAGAGCGCCATGTCTTTAACCTCAGCATCGTGGGAGACCTACTCCAGCTCCCTGGATACGAATTTGGGCCTTGCCATCGGAATTCCTATGGCGGTCGTGGCATTAGTGGCGGTGGTGTGCGTTGGGTGGATCATCTTCCGCAAAGTACGTTCCCGGCTGCGCGACGTTCTTAAACTTGAGAAAGAGCAGGCGAGTTTGCACGCACTGACCGAGGGTTCTTCAAGTGTCGAGTGGGCGGGGCGTCCGGAACTTCCCAGGTCGAAGTTTCTTAATCGGCTTAGCCGAATTGTGGACTGGCCTGCATCTCCAACATCATTCTGTCCGCCAATCCTTCGCCGGTTTCATCTTCTGGGGCCGGCTCAACTGCCCGTGCCGCCCACGCCACCAGAAAAACCCAATGCAACCCGCGTGGTGGTCCGGCCTTACACCAAGCGGCTTGGAGACGAATTGTCGCTCGTGGTGGGTCAAACAGTGCGACTTCTCAAGTCGCACCTGGATGGGTGGGCACTGGTGAGCCACGATGGGGTACAAGGGGTGGTGCCGCAGTCATGTTTGGGACGACCATAGCTACAGGAGATTTGTTTAGTCATTTATGTAAACTTAATATTGGCGGTAGCCGGTGTTGTAGCGAGAGTCGTCGCCCGGGTTGTTCCGCTGATCGCTCTGGCCCAGTCCATTTGTCCGTTGTTGCAGGCCAGCAGGGGGAATGTGGGATCTGACATTTGAGTGGGGATTTTGTTGTACCTGGTACTGGTATGGGTTACCTTCACCGTAGGATCTGATGGACTGAGCACTTTGGTTGGCACCAGGGTGCAGTTGAGGGCCCGGGCGTTGGTACTGGTTTCGTGGGCCGCTTTGGGATCCTGAGGGGCCATGAGGTTGCGGGTCGTACTGTCTCGGGAAAGATGATCCTTGTCTTGGGGACAGAGAGTACTGGTTGGGCGATCTCAATGGCTGACCGTGCTGGTCAGAAGACTGTCCATAAGCAGGACTGGGTGGTTGTTTGCGTTGAGGGTGATTACCTTGGGGATAGCCTCCTAGGGGTTGGTTTCCTTGATGATAACCTCCTTGAGGATAACCTCCCTGTGAATAGCCGCCTTGAGAATAACCCCCATGGGAATGGCCTCCTTGAGGTTGGTTTCCTTGGGGATAACCTCCTTGAGGGTAACCTCCTTGAGGGTAACCTCCCTGGGATTGGCTGCCTTGAGGGTAACCTCCCTGGGGTTGACCGGGTTTATGCAGAGGGCCGGGCCCAGCCTGGGTGGGTCCTTGTGGTTGTGCGGGTCCTTGCTGTCCCGACCTAAGTGTTTGCCCGGGTCTCTGGCCTTGTGCCAGTCCTTGTGGCCCAACTCTCTGGACTTGTCCGTGACCTTGCTGTTGTTGCCCATGGCCCTGTTGTTGCCCATGACTCTGGTGTTGTCCCAGCCTTTGCGGTTGCAGGCCCGGGCTAGATTGGTTGGGCGGACCATGGGTGCGATAGTGGGGAGAGTTCGGGCTGACGGGCGCACGGTGTTGCAGCGGAGGAAGTTGGGGAAGTTGCAACTGTTTGGGAGAATTTTGTTGCGCCGGTTGAGGTGATAGTTGAGGGAGCTGTAACTGTTGTGGCGAGCGTTGAGGATGTTGCACCAGTTGTGGTAGTTGAAGGGGAAGTTGTACCTGCTGCGCTGTAAGCTGTGGATGCTGCAGGTTCTGGGGTGCAAATTGGGGGATCAGCGCTTGCTTTGACGGAATCCGTGGAGCCTGCAGAGGAGCCTTCTGTGCATGGTGGTGGACAGAATCCTCACCTGGCATTTGGGGTCTGGGTGGCTCTCTCGAGGATTGCACCTGCTCGAACTTGTGCACCTGGTTCTGAGACGAGTTAGGCGACATGATGTACCGGGGCTTGTTGCGATCGGCATCTTCCACAACAGACCTCAAGTTCGTGGCGGCTGCGGATTTTGGCACGCTGGAGCTCAGAGGCGGACCCAAAGGTTGGCCGGCAAAGGATGTTTGCGCCGACGATGGGCTATGCAACGGCGAGCTCAGTGTCTTTGGTGCGCGCCACAGCTGAAGTTGCTGGATCTGCGGAAGCTGCTGGGCCTCGTAAGGGTAGTTCAGGGCATCTGCGGCGTGATGGCGTGGCGGACTAGGCGGCGAGTCACTGTGGACCGAGAGGCGATCCATGGACTGGGACAACTGAGCGGTGAAGTCGTGGTAGGGGGAATGAGCCGAAGCAGTGGGCTCCGGCGAGTGGGCGGCGCGGGCCTTGGGCACCAGCAACGGCGTTTCCTGCTGCACCAGGGAGTCGGAGTCGGAGAGGACGGAGTCGGAGTCGGAGTCGCTGTTCAACAAGTGGCGGTCGGTGGTTGGGTAAGGTCCGTGCATCAAGGACTTCTTGCGGATGAGCGACGGGAGTGCTTCCTCGTCCAACTCCTCGGCGCTACCGTTGAGGATCTCGTTGCGGTTGTTGAACTGGTCCGACGGCGTCTGGATCTTGAAGTACTTGTGGTAGATGTCGGCCAACTGCAAGGACTTGCGGTTGGGCTCGTCGAGCGCAAGGTTGTGGACGTTGCGGGAGCCGGATGGTCCCGGCGCCGCGGCAAGCTCGGGCTCGGGCAAGTCGCTGGAGCGGGGCCCTAGCACGGCGGACGGGAACTTTTCCGGAGAGGCGGGCGCGTCCGGCGGCAGGGCGGAGCGGTCAGGCCGCAGCACCGGCTGGTCCGGGGTATAGGGCCTGTGGTCGGTGACCGCGCGCATGGCCGGCGCCAAGCGCTCGTTCGGGCTGACGGGGCCCGAGGCCAGGCGCGCGAACTTGGCCGGGGCCATCATGGGGCTGCCGCGCGGGCTATTCAAGGAGCTGATGGCGCCCAGGAAGCCGCGCGTGCTGCCGCAGCCGTCGTAGCCCTGGGCCAACTTCAGGGCCAAGAGGTGCTTCAAGTGGCGCTCCCACAGGAGCAGGTCCCACTCCAAGAACAGCGGCGAGGCGGTCAAGGGCGCCACGTCAGCCAACTGGAGGTAGTGCACGTGGGGCAAGGTGGGCAAGCCGAACAAGAGCGAGTCCGGGTCGATGCGGTCGGCCTTCAACTTGGCCGGGCGGCCGTACAAGCCAAACGCGTCGAAGAGCGGGACCAAGAAGCGGATCAAGGTGTCGAAGCCCGGCACCGCGGAGTGGTGCTCGGGCATGATGAAGAGCGCGCTCTCGTGGTCGCCCGAGGCGGCGCGCCTGCGGTGCGGGCTGAAGTTGATGGTGCCCTCGAGCTTCATGATGGTGCTCTGGTCGATGAAGAACGGCAGCTGCGGGTAGACCGCGGTGACCAGCGTGGCGCTGGCGATCACGCCCACGAGGTTTTTCTTCTTCATGGTGTCGCTGTCGTAGAGCAACACGCGGCCCGGCGCGAAGGCCTTGCGCTTGAGGGAGGACGGCTCGATGACCGCGTAGCAGCGGCGCCAGGCCATGCCCAGGCCGTAGCGGATCTTGACCCAGTCGTGGTGGTTGAAGCGCTTCTCGGCCAACACGGTGTGGATGTCGGACAAGCGCAGGCCGCGGGCCGAGAGCAACGCGCCGGTGTAGGCCTCCTGCAACGCCTTGTACTCGAAGAGCGCCAATCGGAGCGCGGCGTACCAGTCGGTGAGCATGGCGTAGGTGCGGAACTGGATGATGTAGCGGTTCTTCAAGGTGGTCAGCACGATGATCACGTTCTCGAGCTGCTGCTTGGCCGCCGGGAGCACGGTCAAGGCGTTGAACGCCGCGTCGGTGAAGTTCAAGTAGTTGGGTTTGCTGGAGGACTCGGCCATCTGCTCCGGCTGGTGCGTGAAGCGCGCCAACGTGGCCGCGTCCCAGTACGCCAACTGGTTGCCGGTCAAGATGCCGTACACCTCTTTCCACTGGCGGTCGGCGGGCTTGCCGTCGCCGTTCAAGTCGTAGTAGAGCATGAAGATGCCCTCGTGGTAGCGCCGGTGCGCCTGCGACGAGAGCAACGTGATGATGGGCACCAACTCCGGCGACACGTCGCCGGTGTCCGGCTCCGGCGTCTCCCTGGGGGACGCGGGGGTTTTCTTTGGTGAGCGGGTGAACTTCATCCGGGAGGAGCGGCGATAAGGTTGGCAAGAGTGGAGTCAGGAGACAGTCAGAGTAAAGTCAGGAGACAGAGCGGGAAAGAGTGGACGTTCAGAGCGGGGCAAAGAGTGGACGATCAGAGCGGGGCAAAGAGTGGACGATCAAAGAGCAGAAACGGTGTGGGAGGCCTGATCTGGTGCGACAATCACTGCGGGCGGTGTGCGTGTGTACGGGCGAGGTGAGCGTGCGAGGTGCCACAGCTCCGCGCTCTACCGCCATGCCGGAACTGCCAAGCCGGCCGTAGTCTGTTGTCGGCTGCGCTGTCCGATGTGACCCGATTGTTGTCTGACGTGGCGTGTTGTGTGATCTGTTGGAATGTCGTCTTTGCTGTTGTACTGTCAAGTTTTTTCGTCTCGTCTGTCTTGTCTCGTCTGTCTTGTCTGGTCTGTCTTGTCTGTGCTCGTTTTGCCCTGGTCGGGCCTGCATCGTCTGCACCGCCTCGCGCGGAAGATTGTGCTGTGTGCCGGCGCATTTGGGTCGGGTGTGGTGTGGGTGGCTTTGGCCTGTCACTCGGCTTCTCTGCCGTTTGCTCCTTTTTCTTCCTCGCTGCCTTTCTGCGCTGCCGTGGTGTCGCGCGAAGGCTTTTTTCGGCTGTTCACCGAGCAGCGATCGCCAGACTAGTCATGGCTATCTTGACTTGGCCTGTAGCTGGATGGTTTCGCGCGCTCCCTCTGCTCCAACATTCGGCCGTGCCCAACCTAGATCTTGTATGTAGTGCTGTGGTGTGTTGTGGGGCGCTGATTGGGAGGATTGGGCATTGGGAGGATTGGTTATTGTAAGCATTGGGGGATTGGGGGATTGGGTATTGTAAGGATTGGGGGATTGGGTGATTGGTTGTCATTGGTTGTGAGAATTGGTTGTGAGAATGGTTGTGAGTTATTGTGGTGAGATTTCGTTCTATGGTTGTTAGGTGAAGGGTTCGTTGTAGGGCAGTGGCCGTGAGGTTAGTGGTTGTAAGGTGCGTTGAGGACAATGGTTGGATACTGTTGTGAGCAGGTTGTGGGGTATAGGTATAGGGTTGTGGGTTATGATCGTGTTGGTGCAAGATCGTGTTGACCGTCAAAACCTACTCCAAGTACTGTAACCAAGTACCGTAACCAAACACTGTAACCAAGTACCATTACCAAACACTGTAATCAAGTACCGTAACCAAAAACTGTAACCAAGTGCCGTAACCAAATACCCAGCCAAAGACCCTACCCAAACCTCCAACCAACCCCTCAACCAATTTCATATTCCTCCATTCATAACCGCCTTCCGGCAAATCCTTGTGACTCCCGATTGAGAGTGCTCCCTCTTCATCTACCTCTTTAACACGACACGCAACTGCTCCGGAATTATCCCGCAATTGCTCTGAAATAATCTCTACACTAAGGTTGGTCCGCCATGGCTACCGGCTCATCGGTCTCTTCTGCACCTAATTTCAGTGAGTCCTCTTCCGCGACACCTTTCACGTAGCTACGCTTCTCAATTCATGCTGCCGTATATTCTCGATCCCGTGCGGACCGCGCACCAAGTACGCCTCTCCCGCTAATCGTCAAGATCCATCCCCTCCACATACACCCAGTTGTTCCTCTCCCTGTTGACCACTTCGCGCCCGTTGCACCACACCTTTACGCAGTTGCGGTCATCTCCCGAAAAGATCCACCGGTGGATCAAGAGGAGAAGCTGCTTTTCGTAGTCAGGACCAGCCTGTGGCACCTGGAACGGGAACACATCCACGTTAGACGTGTGGGAGTCGACATCAATCAACTGCGCATCAAATGTCTTACCCACCGCAAACGACCCCACCAGGGACCCCATCCCAACCGCCTTCGCACCGCCCATCGTCGCCATGTACAAAGCATCGCCCACAGAAATCCGGGGGTCGTAGTCCTCGGTGTGCATTGCCAAGTGGTGGCTGACCATGATCGCACTGCGCGCCACCCCTAAGATCGACTGCTCATACCCTCCGGAAAGGTCGGTGCCAAGGGAAACGTTGATCTTGTCTTCGTACATGAGCTGCTTCACGGGGGCCTCGCCGCTGGTGATGAAGGTGTTGGACAGGGGACAATGACTTATGGAGCAGCCCTGCTCGCGAAAGATTTTCCGCTCCTCCTTGGTCAAATGGATTGCGTGCGCCATGATAGTGGCTGGCCCAAGCAAATCGTGATCTTTGTAGACCGATGCATAGTTGTCGCACTCAGGGAACAACTCCTTCACCAACTTGATCTCTTCCAGGTTCTCCGAGATGTGGGTCTGCACCGGCAACTGGTGGCTTTTGGCCATTTCCCCGAGCTTGCGCAAAAGTTTTCGGGTGCACAGCGGCGCAAACCGGGGAGTGATTATGGGTTTCACGTTGAAAGTGGCCCCGCTGTCAGGGTTGAGCCGCTCGCAGTGGCGGATCACCGACTTCATCGACCTGATGCAATCGTCGTACAGCTCCTCGTACGTGGGAAACGAGGGATTGCAGTCCATGCACACCTTGCCCACGAAGCCTCTCTGTCCCTTCTCCACCAACAAGTCCGCGAAAATATTGGTTGTCTCGGCGTCCACGGTTGCAAAATATGACGCGGTGGTAGTACCGTTCCGAAGCGCCTTGTCGATCACCTTGGAATACACGCTTTTGGCAAACTCCAACTTGTCAGGGTTGGCATCGGTGAACATGGACTCAAGCGGGAAAGTGTATTGTTTAAGCCAGTCCAAGAGTGGCAACTCGGAGCCAATACCCACGTTGGGATACTGAGAAGCGTGAATGTGCGTGTCGACAAAGCCAGGAGCAAGGAATTGACAAGGCCGGTTGTGGAGATCAACGTAGCGAAGAGACTTGGCACGGAAGCGCGGGATCTGGCGCGGGTGGAAATGATGGCTATCTTGGACGTATTTGGCGGCAGGCTCGAGAAACTCGATTATTCCCTCGGGGTCCACTCCGATAAGCATATCTGTCAACACCTCCAACAGCCCCAACTCGGGCGTGTGAACAAGGGTGACGCGGTATATCGTATAAGGCACCGTCTGGGTGATTTTGGTTGGTTTGCGGCCAAACATGCTGATGAGTGGGGAAAGTGATTTGAGTCCTTATATACTAGCGTAGCAATGCCATCGGCAAGGCCGCGGCCCGCCGCGGGTAGCGCAGGCGCTTATCTGGGAGGATAAGAGGTACGGGTGTCAGAGGGCGCGGCTAGCTCCGGAGACTTGGGCAGGTAACAGGAAGCCTCTTTCCCGCTTTTGCAAAGTGGCAGAAGCCCGCTCCCAGACGCGCGCAGTAGTGATTGTTCAAGAGAAATAGAGGCTTACTAGGTTTCCCGGAGGGATTCGATTCATCAAAAGACACAAGCCGCAGGAGCGGTAAGTCGACCCGGGGAGAACGAAAGTGTCCCAAAGATGAAGGGCCAACGGGAGGCAGAGGAAAGTATCCCAAAAAAGATTTTTCCAAATACCGCAGTGCAAAATGTCCCAAAAGCAAGTGTCCCAAAAACAAGTGTCCCAAAACCGTGCAGGCGTCTCATAGGCTCGGTTGGCTGCAGGACCGGGTCGGATGGAGCAACCATACGAGAGGCACTGGGGTGAAGCCTATGGCCCATGTACAGTAGTATCGGGCAATCACTTGCTTGGGTGTACGGTGTGGAGCGGCAGTGGCGCTGTATGTGTGGACGGTGGGCAGCTGTGTCACTGCGTCAGGCTACAGTGGGTCATAAGTCAGGCGTGCATTTGGTACATTGGGTATCAACAGAATTAAACTTTTTAGAGCAAGGCGCCAATCACACCAATGATGGCGGCACCGAAAGAAGCACCGGTCTTCAAGGCGGCATCGGCCGAGACTGCGCTCACGGAGCTAGGGGTGCTCGTAGAAGAGGCCGCAGAGGAAGCGATGGTGACCTCAGTAGAAGTCTCCGCAACGGAGGCAGAAGAGGCTGAGGTGACGGCAGATGACGAAGACAAAGTCACAGAGGAGGAAGCCTCAGTGGAAGCCTCAGAAGAAGCCTCGGTGGAAGCCTCAGTGGAGGAAGTCGCAGTGGAGGAGGTCTCAGTGGAAGCCTCGGTGGAAGAACTCTCGGTGGAGGAAGCCTCAGTGGAGGAAGTCTCAGTGGAGGAAGCCTCAGTGGAGGAAGCCTCAGAAGAAGTTTCAGAGGAAGCCTGGGAAGAAGTTTCAGAAGAGGCAGACGACGAAGTCGAGGACGAAAACACCGAGGAGGCGTAACCGGAGCACGACGAGTCAAACGCAGAAAGCGCATCGCTGGAGTCTCCGTCGGGGCAGATGCTATCCAAACACTTTTCCACGTCAGAAGCCAGGTCAGAGCAGATGCATGACAAGTCGCTCATGCTGGAGCACAGAGACTTCTTTTGGACCTGGGCGATACAGGCCAACAAACAGGCAGGTGGGGTGGCCAAAACATTAGGAACGGCGGCAGCCAAAACAATCAAAGCGGAGAGTTTCAACATTGGAACGAGCGGAAGGTGAAGAGAAAATGTTTGTAAGTCGGGGCCCGATATGGTGCGGTGGTTGGGGCACGCCGGATATATTTAGCAAGGTAAACAAGCCGTGTGCAGGCCTGGTGTTATGAGATCGGGCCGGCTCCATGATCTGAGCAGGATGCACTGGCACAGGGCGATGGGTACTTAGTTTGGGAGGTTTTTCAGCAGCGAGCCACGGTCTCTGCTGCGCCGATTTCACCGCTCTTACCTCTTTGGATGTCGGAGCGACGTATGCGAAAGCCGACTCACCTGCGGCCCGACCAGATGTCACATGACTGCAGCTAGCCTTGCATTGTCACCGCCACCTAAAGTCTGATTAGGCTACAGCGCTCCATTGTAGAGGCGAGATAGCGGTTGGGCCGCTTCTTTGGTTCCGCTGGAGCCATGCGTGCTTTTCAGCTCGAGCCCACATGTCCACGCGGCCGCTAGTGCGAATAACGAACCGCTTAGTCGTCGCTCTGGTTAGAGATCACATATCTCGGGCAGTAATCGCTACTGCCGTTGCACGGGACGTTGGATCACGTTACTAGAATTGGTTTTATGCTGTGAGCCACCCTAAGGTCAAGTACGCTAGAATTGACTAAGCCGCGCAAAGACTGAGGTTTAATTGCTGCACACTGAGGCCATATACGCTGTACACTGCTACTGAGGTTTAACTTGCTCTACATTGCGGTAAAATACGCTGTACACCGAGGTCAAATACGCTGCACACTGAGGTCAAATACGCCACACACTGAGGTCAAACTTGCGGCAAAACAATGAAAACCGCTAGGAGCTGTCATCGCTGGCAGGGTGGGCCGCGTAGATGGTGGACCGTAAGTCCCGGAACCCAGTTCGTTGTCCACCACAAGACCCGGTATTGATTCAGACTGCTCTCGCCGAATTCCGGTCGCCCGCTAAAGACGGATCTCCGCCGTGACCCCGCTGCCCTGGTACAACAAGTTCATGGGAAACTCGCCCACCCGAACCGCGAGCTGCGCAATGGTGTCGACCGCAAGGTTCCCGTTGAGCGCGCGCCGAAGAAGTGCGGCGCCCGGCGCCTCAATGCGGATGGGCAAGCGCGGCGTCGTGTAGAGCCCGGGCGGCACCAGGAGCACGGCCGAGTGGTGCATGCGCGCCACCGTCTGGCCCTCGAACGAAGCCTGGCTCAGCACCACCTGCGCCGCGATCTCGGCGTTGGCGAGCGGATTGTACACCGTGAGCTCGATTTGTGAAGAGAGAAGGTGGATGGTGGCGCCCACGAGAAACGCAGAGCCGCCGGCGTCCGACCCCAGCGCAGAGGCCGCACGCGCGCGCTGGGCCTCGCGCGCGCCGGGAAACTCCACTCGCGGGACGTCCACCGCCACCGGCGCGAGCGCCGCGACAAACTGGTGCACTGCAGCGTGGCCCGAGCCCATGCGGTCCACCGTCACGCGCGCGGCCGCGCCCGAAACCACGTGGCTGGCCAAGTCCTCCGCGCCATTGCGCGCGCGGTGGCTGTCGCACACAAGCCGCACCCCGGCGGTCACGTTGGCCACGCCCGCGTCCATGTGCGCCTGCTCGACCCACGCGCGGCCCACCACCGTGCCATTGTAGGCGATGTCCGCTGCCAACGACGCACCTAGGGCCACCGAGACGTTGGAAGGCGTGCGGATCTCCACATCTGCGACGAGCTCTAGCGACGTGGGCAGCAGCCCGATGTAGTACACCTGCTGCGCCCGCACCGCCACGCCGAGGCGGTCCCACGCGGTGCTGTTGTCGTCTGCGGCCACGGCGGACAAGCCGGCGGGCGCCCACACGCCGCCGAGCGTGAGGTTGCGCAACGTCGTGGACACAAGCAGCAGCACCACCAGGGCGCGCGCGTGTGCGCTCCACGCGAGCGGCCGCGCGAGCGGCGCTCGGGAGACAAGCCCGCGGAGGGCGCGCGCCCAGCTGCGCGCGCCCGCAGGGCTCACGGCTGTGTGCGCGCGCACTGTCACCGAGGCGAGGCCGCCGCCGGACGCGGCGCTCGCCTGGAGCTTCACGCCCGGGCACTCGCGGTCGCCCCAGCGCACCTGCGCCGTCACACCCACCACCG
>JAKTTV010000044.1:0-53317 GCA_030581635.1 Clavispora carvajalis | reverse complement strand
CGCGCGGCCCTGCGCCCGAACCTGCGCCTGGCCGGGAATGGCGCCCGCCCGCCGCGAGTGCAGGTAGATCTGCTCCAAGTTGGAGCGCGCGCCCAGCGGCGCCGCCAGCGCCGCGTAGCTGCTGTGCATGGGCCACGGCGTTCCGGTGGAGTAGCGGTCGCTCTCCAGCACACTGTAGCCGCGGCGGTAGGGGCTGTCGGAGTCGGAGAACGCCACGTCCTTGATCTGGTCCCACAAGTACTCCAATTCCGCGAGCAACTCGCGCGCCTCCAGCGTGCCGCTGGCGTAGACCCGCATGGTGTCAATGAGACACGAGATGTAGCGGCGCTTGGCCTCTGTTCGCGGAAGCCCCTCCTCGTTTTTCCACGCGTCCCACTTGCGCTTGGCGCCCTCGTCCTCGAGCGTGTAGCCCTCGGGCCGAGCCATCAAGCCCTGGACGTTGCCCTCGGTGGCTTGCTTGTAGAGTCCGTAGAGCCGGATTCGCGATTCGGGCGGCGGCCGCGGCAACAGCCCGTGGTTGGAGCGCGACGATAGCGCGCGGATGGTGGTGATGGCCTTGACAAAGACACGGTCTGGCGTTAGTCGGGCCCGGGGAGCGGCGGCGGGGACATACCTATGGAGTCGGACATGTTGGCAGGGGATATGGTGGAACCCGCACCTGTTGAGGGCCGGTGCACGTGACGCCCGCTTGACCACTGATGACGGCACTTCCCTGTTCGACAGCATTGCCCATGGGCAGAGTGGACCTAGAGTGGACCTTGCGAGCGTGTAGCCAGTCAGTCTGATTCGTTATGAGACCGGCATGTCCGGTGGGAGCTCGTGTGGTCCGATCGCCCAGTGCCTTGATCTTGTGCTTGCCGCAGATTTCTGCATAGATTAGTGCGGAGATTTCCACAGACTGGGGCACAGATTTGCACAAGACTCCACTCGACATGCAGAGCCTCGTAGATTGGCACATAGACCACAATTCGTGTAGCCCCAATTTGTCCTCCACTTCTGTCCACAATCGCTCGTCTCCCCGCTTCTGGTCCATGTGACCCGCAAGATACCGCGATTCCTACATTCTACACTTCGCATTCAGACGTTGTTGTATTAGACCCTATGTGTACAAGATGGAATCTAGTTCTCTGGAACATCGATTTCACCGGCGTTGATGGCTTCAATGATGTCATGTGGGTTCTTGTAGTCAACACGACAGCCGACAGACTGGGCAGTACCCAAGATCTCCTTGGCAACGGAAGCCAAAGTCTTACCGAAAGACTTCTCTCTCATTTGTCTGGCAATCTCGAAGATTTGGTCCAAAGGAATGTTACCGCTGTGCTTAACGTTCTTCTCCTTCTTTCTGTCTCTAGGAGGTTCCTTCAAGGCAGTGATGACAAGAGAAGAGGCAGATGGCACAACAGAGGCAGTGGCTTGTCTGTTTTGAATTCTCAATTGAACAGTGACCTTGATACCCTTGAAGTCCTTGGTGGCCTTGGCAATGTCCTCACCAACCTTCTTTGGGGACAAACCCAAAGGACCGATCTTAGGGGCCAAAGCGGAAGAAGCACCGATCTCACCACCGACGGCTCTCAAGTAAAGAAACTTCACTTCACTAGGGTCAAACTTTGGAGGCATAGTTAATTAGTGTATGGGTATAGAGAAGAGTACCAAAGAACTGGCGAGGAAAATTTTTATCACGAGCAGTGCAACGCAACTTTTTCCAGTCACGTGCATGCAGTGAGGCTGCGGGTGCGGGAGTGTGTATTGTGTGTCGCGTCCACCGACTACTCGCAGCGGGTACGAGTGCTTAGGGCTGTAGCCCTATCATCCACCGCACGACCAGGCGCCCCAACTGATTCAAAAGCGCTAGGTTCCTAGGTAACAGGCCGTGACGGCCCCGTAACTTATGCTCAGAAACAATTGGGATACTTCCACGGGTGTGAATCAGTACCGTTGTCGATGTTTCGGATATTCCAGAACATGGTGATCTCACCCGCGGTTTTGCACCCAGTGCTTGCTACAGTTTAAGGACTCGACGGCCGTGTGTAATTCATGCTTTGTCGAATAGAAATTCTACATATAATTGTTGAGCAGTTTTACACCTAGAAGCAGCTATGTCATCATAGCGCTGCTGTTTTGAGCGAAAAGGCTTCAAGTACGAAAGATTGTGAACGGCTTCAAAAGCCCAACCAACACAGTTGGATGCCCAGCATTTCATTTCCTTTTTATTTTCGACGTTGATTGTGTCGGTCTGATCGGGTCTAATAAGCACTGCATCTGCCATTCACCTGCCAGTTTCTCGTAGTTATACTGTCAAGAAAGATGTACACACTAGACAACGATAGCACCATACGGAAATAAAAACGGAGAATGAAATGCTGAGGCTAAACAAAGGCCATACTCACATCATAGTATAAATCTAAGGACTGCATTGGTCCAAAGTCGTTGCACAGCAATGTGCTAAAGTGAAGTAGCAGCATGAAGCACAGAGACCACCGCAAGTGGGAAAACGACCCAGAGGATCTTACTGGCAGTGAAAGATAACAGTGGACGCTGAAAATGAACGGATTCAGATAAGTTTTGGTCAGGATTGTGCCTCGGCGACTGGTTCGAATGGGTAAGTGGTAAAAATTGATGGCAGATATCAGCAGTACGATTCGAGTTCTTTGCCGGAAGGGTGAAAGCCCAAGGCATTGCGGGAGCGAATCGCCTCAAAACAGAGATTGGCAAATATTTCCGGCCTGATCGATCATATCCTGGCATGCTCAAGTGGTAATTAAAGCTCTTTTGAGAACAATGCCAGAATCGGCTTGTCCAGTGCCCCAGAACGCTACACTGACACGCCGAACTGAATTTCCACGGTGACTGGACAGCGCGGATGGAAGCCGGGCTATAGGAAGTGTCTTGCAGGAAGTATTCACGATATGTTAGAGCATCGGTTTGAAGAGGATGTCTTGTAGACGGCTCTAAGGAAGCCCCAAAGGAAGCCCCAGAGGAGGCCTCAGGGAAGCCCCAAAGAAAGCCCTCAGGGAAGCCCCTTAGGAAGCCCCCAAGGAAGCCCCAAAGAAAGCCTTAAACGCCTCACAGGGAGAAGCAAAGGAAACCCCAGCACGCCCACGAGCCAGTTGGAATATTCATGGTAGTCAATCGTGACAAGGGAACACTTTCAAACGCAAATCCTCAGAGAGTGGAGTCAAACGGCACTAAGGTACAGATGGTCGTCCAGCAAGAGCAGTCCGACGCTTCCGAGACTTCAGCATCCCCACGCCGTGACGCGGCGCCGCCTACAAGGTGCCGCCCGGGATCTCGTCGCCAATGCGCGAGTCCTCGTACTCCTGGGTGGGGGCCAGCGCGAGCTCGCGCAACATGATGGCCGGGTTTTTGCCGTGCTCGGTGAGCTCCTTGAACACCACCACCGGGCGCTCGGTGAGCTTGAGGATGCGCTCCTTGTCGCCGTAGCAAATCACAAGCACGTACTTGGACCACTTCTCGCGCGGGATGTGGTGGCGCCGCATCGCGTGCTGGAGCACCTTGAGGCAAGTGTCGTCGGACAGCGCCTTGAGCTGTTTGAGCGGCTGGAGCGGCGCGCCCGGCGCCACCACCGCCTGCGCGGGCACGGGCTGCAACTGCGGCACGGGCGCGGGCGCCTGCACCGACGGCAACACCTGGGGCACCGCGGCGTCGTCCGCCTCCAACAAGCGCGGGCGCGAGCCGAAGCGCGCGCCGCCGGCGCGCATGTCCGCCACCTTGCCCACGCCCATCAGAAGCACCAGCGCGGTCAGGAAGCGGTTGGTGGGGCTGAGCTGGGGCTGGGGCGCGCGCGGGCCGAGGGTGTCGTCGCCCAGGCCCGACAGCATCACGGACGCGGTGGGCGACGGCACGCCCGGGTCCAAGGTCGGGGTGGGGAGCGGCTTGGCGTCCTTGGCGAGGCGCACGAGCGGGCGCAAGTCAGCCTTGAGGCGCGACAAGCTCTCGGCGAGGCGCGCCACCTCCGGGTCGCGCGCGGCGGCCATGTCGCGCAAAAGCGTGCGGCTGAGGGCGAGCGCCTCCATGGACACGTAGGCGGAGTCGATGTTGATGGCGGCCAAGCGGGTCTCGTCCAGGGTGGCCAAGTGCGCGGCAATGAGGTCGTTGATGGCGCGCTTGACCCGGAGCCGCGTGGCGAGGCGGGCCACGCCCAACTCGCTGAGGTGGGCCGAGGTGAGAAACGGAAGAAGCGAGCCGTCGATGCGGTTTTCGATGAACGACACGGACACGTCGGCGCCAGCGTGGGCGCCAATGAACGCCGACACTTGGGCCGAGTCCCACGAGAGAAACGAGTCGGTCATGGCGTGGGGCGCAGTGGTGGGCGGAGGCCGTGGCACACGAAGACGGTTCGGTTGCGTTCCGCTCGCGCAATGGTGCAGGCTGAATCACCGCGGAATGTGCTCCTCGCCGCACTGCGCCCCACGGTTGCTCCAGCCGGACTCCCTTTCTTTTGCCCGGTGTGGACTCACCTTCAAGTATTTTCTCGGGTGTGCCTCGGTGTGATGTCTGACAACGCGACGCCCGATAAGGGCAAGAACGCCCCTCCCCCAGTGAGGAAGCCGCACAACGTGGTGGTGCGCCTGATGCGCCCGCTTGCGGGAGCGCCCGGATCCTCGCCAGAGCCTCTGGACAAGGACTCGCGGCCATGACCTCTGTATAGCAATGCGACGCAACCTCACTTGCAAGGCGCCGGAACTCGGAAGCGGAGGACCGGCGCGCACAAATAAGTCCCGACGGCTCGCTGCCCGATGTAGTCTACTTTGCTGTAGGTGCGTTCCCGGCTTTGTCACAGAGTTTGGCCCTGCCTCGGATCTGGTGTAAGCTTATCGCGCTAGTGTCATGATAGTCCCGTGTCTAGCCTAGTGAAGCCGAGGTAAAGTGTCTGACTGCTACCCGAGCCTCAAGAGTCTGCACATCCAGTCTACTCACCACTTCCACCAGTGTCTCACCACTTCCACCAGTCCCCTCACCACTTCCACCAGTCCCCTCAGAGCCTTCTCACTCAGTCTACCCATCCAGTACTCCGAGTCTACATCCCAGTCAATCTGACCCCGTCCGGTCCCATAGCACACATCAAGTGTCATGGTTCAATTTTTGTCAGTCACCCCCTGCCCCGCTTTCTACCCTATACCATCCCTCACTCGCCTCGAATGCCTCTACAGCTTCCGACACTCTGGTTACTTTCAGTCGCACACTGCGGTGTAATGCAAGTGTTTGACCCCGCATCAGCTTGAACCACCGATTCGACTCCTCTATCGAGCAATGCTGCGTCAGTGGTGAGTGCTTGAATGCGGCAAGAAAGAGGCTAACAACAGAGAATACAGAACGTAGTGGAATCAGCTGCGCGGCTCGTTTTCCATTTTCCTACCCCATGTTTGCCCTGCCCACAGTTCAATCGCGCGCCAACACCACCTAAACCACTCACCATGATCGGTTTTTCCCGCCGATGGCTTCGACACCTCACCAAGGCCGCGGTTCTCCTCCTTTTTGCCTCTGGGCTCCTTCTTGTGGCGAACAAAAACCGCCTCATTGCGCTAGAAAAGTACGTCCATCCGGTTTTGGTCCCCGAGTACTTCCAGCCGCCGTCTGAAGCGTATGTGGTCGACTTGGCGGTCCACTCATGCCTACGGGTGAACAAAAACGGCGCCAGCTGTGGCCCCACCAGCAAGAAAGGAAAATACGGCGAATTGAACGCCGGCAACTGGACCCGTGTGGACAAAGATTTGCTTTTGGGCCTGTCCTGGGTCTGGAAGACGTATATCCTGGCAAAGAAGATCGCGCCGCAGTTGCAGGAGCTGGAAAGTCTCCAGGTGGTGGTCGATGCTTGGGTAGGCATTCGCTCCGTGGACTGTGCCGTCGCCAAGAATACCCAATGCATCCCAAAGAAGGTGTTGGAAGATATTCACACGACGCGGGTGTTTGGGGACAAGGAATTCGCGCAGTTGAAGGCAGAGAGCAAGGACATCGTTGGCAAGGTAGAGAGCGACAAGGACAGGACCGCGATGGCCTACTACGAAAAGTATCATCAGGAGAAGGCTCAGGCTGCGAAGGAAGCCGAAGAGCTGAAAAGCGGAGGAGCCCACGCGCCTGCCGAACATCCAGAGAAATCCTCAGAGAATCATGAAGAAATCAAGGAAGAGTCCAAAGGTTCCGAGGATTCGCCTAACGATGCCAACGACATTGCCAACGAAAACTCCGAGCAGAGTGCCCAACAGCACGAGGGGCAGCCAGGACAAGACGGTGTGCAAAAGAGAGACAATTTAGTCAAGCGCGGCAAAGAGACATCTCGTCATGACTTACAAGGCTACCTTCTGATTCCGACCGCCGAAGAACTAGATGCCTCCGGATGGAAGAATCTCGGCCGCGGAGTTTGGGTCAAGTACGGGCCCGCGTCGCCCTCGGCTATTACCGGCGTCGACGTGTTGTTCGGGCCAGACGCGGTGGAACCTCGTGCCGGCTGGACTGTCTTGCCTCACCCAATTCAAGTGCAAGGGGCACGGGAAGGTCTTGAACCCCGCTTGACTATCAGGCGTGGTCGCGAAGTTGACCACACCAGCAAACAATTTCGGCCATCGCTCAAGTTCCGGTCTGACGGAAAGTTCAAGATACTTCAAGTCGCTGATCTCCATTTCTCCACTGGAGTGGGCAAGTGCAGAGACCCCGCACCCGCCGAAACTTCAGATGGATGTGAAGCGGATCCCCGTACGTTGCGGTTTATCGAAAAGGTCTTGGATATTGAACAGCCGGATTTTGTTGTAATGTCAGGTGACCAAGTCTTTGGCCAGGCAGCGCCAGACCCCGAGACGGCGTTGTTCAAGGCAGTCAATCCGTTTGTGCGTCGCAATATCCCATATGCCATTACTTTGGGTAATCACGACGATGAGAGCGGCGTATTACTGCGGGAGCAAATGATGAAACTCGCTGCGTCGTTGCCATATTCGCTTCTGGCGGTGGGACCTGCCGAAGTGGATGGATTCGGAAACTATGCCCTCAAGGTGGAAGGCGGCTGGACCGGCAGCATTGGGGCAGCGTTATACTTTATGGACAGCCATAGCTACTCTAAGAAGCCAAAGACTAACCCCGGCTACGACTGGTTCAAACAGAACCAGTTGGCGTGGCTTGAATTGGAGGCGCTGGCAATGAACTATGAAGCGGGCAAAGCGGCCAAAAACCCTTTGTCCATGGCATTTTTCCACATCCCCATTCCTGAATTTGGCGAGATTGCGGAAAAGCCGATGATGGGTCAGATGCGCGAGGGCGTGGCATCCACGCGATACAAGACTGATATCAGGACGGCACTAGGCAACTCTGGAGTGCAAGTAGTTGCGGTGGGCCATGACCACGCCAATGACTACTGTATGTTGCATCTGCACGACGGCGATACATTGGAGGAGCACAAATTGTGGCTTTGCTACGGCGGGGGCGTTGGCGAGGGCGGCTACGGTGGTTATGGGGGGTATATTCGGAGATTGCGCTTGTACGAGCTCGATTTGCAGGCGAAGACGGTGCGCACATGGAAGCGAGGGGAAAATGACCCTGGAGCGCTCTTCGATGAACAGACCGTGGTGGAGGCAGGTGTCGTGGTGGAGCACGTATAAGTATGGACGTATTCTGAGGCTTGCACCCAAGCTGCGTGAAAGAAGCCATCGAGGGCGTGGATAGTGAAAGACAACAAAAGAGCAGTCGCGGAGATCAAGAAATGGATGTGAACTGCCATGCTCAGAGCGTGAGTGTATTTGATTGATGGGTGAGCTCAGGGTACCGCTTAAATATTAAGTGCTTCTACGGCAAATATGAATGGAAAGGTTTGACAACGGAGGTAGGGACCAGCATCCTTGCTCTACCTCGACACTATCAAAGAGCATTCTACGTCCAGGTTAAAGAGTTCAAGGGGACCGGGCATTTCCAGTCCATTTGTCGTCGAACTTACTCAGGGCCTGCAACGGAGGCAACTTAGGTGATGTGCTGCGTCTGCTAGCCGCGTGGAAAGTGGCGCATACATCGGGAAGTGAAGTGCCGGTATTTGAAACAAAAATAACGACAGTGTATTTCTCTAGAGATAGAATAAATATGTGGTTGGTTGCACGATTTACTCACGATCAACTTCCAGAGTAAGCGCACTGCGCGAGTCGAGGCGACCGACGCCGCCTGCACAGTCCGAAGCTGCGCGCCGGAGTGAGACTCGGCTCGGCCAAGCTGAGACTGAACAGAGCACCGGCAACTATTGGACAGTGAGATACCCCAGCGCTCTATAGACCGACCCGACAAAGAGCTGTACTCAGAAAGGTCAGCGACAGACGCAAAGCTTGCAGAGCCACCGATAGTTCACAGACCACAAAAAAGTAGCCGAAGCAATCGTGCTCGACACCAGAACTGACTTTACGGAGATTGGAGCAGAGAGAAGCTTCATTACCCAGCAGGCAAATAGAAGCTCTGCTGCCCAGTCGTTACGGAAAATTTGCCCAACTGGCACAGAGAAGCTCTACCGCCCAATTGGCACAGAGAAGCTCAACAAGCGCATCATAGGAGCATAGAACGCAGATCACCGGGCGCATACCCATCAGCCACATGAGCGACGAACTCCACGCGTGGCTCGCCAAACTGGGCTGCCTGGAGTATTTTCCGCTTTTCGTGGAACACGAGGTCACGGCAGACCTCCTCACGGAACTCGACACGGCCGCGCTTCGCGAGATGGGCATCACCAAGCTCGGCGACCGGCTCCGGCTCGAGTTGGCCATTGCCGAGCGCCGCGCCCACGCGCTCCTGCGCAAGGTGGCGGTCGACGAAGTGCGGCGCGCGCTCGAGCCGCGCGAGCCTCTGCGCACGCCCGACTCGCCCGACGAAGAACCCGCGCGCATTGTCACGTTCATTCTCCCCGACGGGCTGCTCAAGAAGGTCAACGTGGACGGCTGCTTCAACGCGCAGCTGGTCAAGCGCAAGGCGTTGAAGACGTTGGGCGTGCGCGGGCGCGACACCGAGTACGACACCCACATGCACACGGCGGCCGCGGGCGGCGCGCGCGTGCGGCGCCTCAACGACGTGGAGTTTGTCACCATCTGCTTCGCGCCCACGCGCCAGGAGAAGCACCGCCTCATGCTCACGCCCAAGGACGAGGCGGTGAGCGCGGCCGCGGCGGAGGCACTGCTTCGGATCATGCAGCGCATGGCGGGCCGCAAGCCGTCTCCGCCCGCCATGCGGCCGTTTTTCGGGCTGCGCCCGCCCAGCGAGTTGATCTCGCTGAACTTGGGCCAGTACTTCCCGTCTGCGCCCACAGTCGACCTCGAGGCCACCATCCGCAACCTGGTGCGGCACAGCATCCGGTTGCTGCGGCGCGTGATGCTGCTGGCGCTGCTGTTGGCGCCTAGCACCGACCCGCGGCGCACCGTGGGCGACTTTTTCGTGCACAATGTGGGCTTGGTGGACGAGGCCACGCACGGCGGCGATGCGGCGCTGGTGGTGTCTGCGGCGCTGCGGCGCGTGATGACGCTGTTTGCGCTGCCGGCGCTCAACCGGTACCTGCGCATTGAGCTCATGAGCGTGACGCTGGACGACGAGGACGAGGCGCCGGAGTCACTTGGGGGCACGCCGGAGTTGGGCGGCGGCGCGTTTGGCGCGCCCGACTTGGGCGCGCCCGACTTTGGCGCGGGCCGCAAGTGGGTGCAAGGCGCGCGCATCGGCGCAGGGCTGTTTGGCGTGGTGTACTTGGGCATGGACCCGGGCACCGGCGAGTTGATGGCGGTCAAGCAGGTGCCGATTCCCGCGGGCGGCAAGCACAGCGACCAGCACCGCGGCATGATCGACGCGCTTCACCGCGAGATGCTGTTGTTGAAGGAGTTGAGCCACGAGAACATTGTGCGCTACTACGGGCTGCTGAGCGAGGGCGACTTCCTCAACATTTTTCTCGAGTACATTCCGGGCGGCTCGGTGCAGCTGATGTTGCAGCTGTACGGGCCGTTCGAGGAGCCGCTCATCCGCAGCTTCGTGCGCCAGGTGCTCGTGGGCTTGAGCTACTTGCACGGCATGGACATCATCCACCGTGACATCAAGGGCGCCAACATCTTGATCGACATCAAGGGCGCGGCCAAGATCTCGGACTTTGGCATTTCCAAGAAGATCGACGCCCGCGACGACGAGGAGCTGGAGTCTGCGGGCAAGGCGGCGCGCCGCGCCTCGCTCCAGGGCCTGGTCTACTGGATGGCGCCCGAGGTGGTCAAGCAAACCGCGTACACGAAAAAGGCTGACATCTGGTCCGTGGGCTGCTTGGTGGTGGAGATGTTCACCGGCAACCACCCGTTCCCCAAGTTCAGCCAGATGCAAGCGATCTTCAAAATCGGCACCCACACCTGCCCGGAGATTCCCGAGTGGAGCACGGTCGAGGGCAAAGACTTCTTGGCGCGCACCTTCGAAGGCAACTACGAGCAGCGTCCGAGTGCGGTGGACCTCTTGGCAGAGCCATTTGTCACGCCGTTGGTGGTGACCAGCGACGACTTTGTGTAGCTGCAACCTGACAACCGCGGTCAACTAGACCGCTCCTTCAGGAGGCCGGATCCAATAATGCCAGGACTCATTCAATACGACCCATGCAATAAGCCCAATCACAGGACCCATCATAAAAGACGCATCAAATAGTAGCATAATTCAGGACCCATCAAATGGAACCCATAACCCGTTCAAGCCCAGAGCCCATAAACCACATAAATCATTGAGCTAAAAACTCATTAAGCCTTACGGGCCCGTCATTGATCGGCTTCTCTGATAGGACCCATTTAGTGGATATGAATGAACCCACTTAAACCCACTGCCCATTAAACCCACTGCCCAATAAACCCTGTCATGAATACCAGGACCCATGTCCACTCTAAAGGGAACCTCCGAACATCTTTTTGCTCTGCCCAGAAAGTCTACAATAGAGCGCCTCGTTCCTTGACGTGGCCCACAGAACTTCAGCATCAAGAGCCTTCCTTTACGGTGAACAGTTTCATCGCACCACCTTTAGGTCTACTGCATCTCTGGCAAAGGTAAGCCCTGAACCGTTCCTCGCAGATAACGGCCCAGAAGCGCTGCAACGTGGCTTGCGGCCTTTCATACATTACAAGTGTCCGGCTCGCCAAAAGCGGGTCATTAAGAATTTCTTGCAAGTAGCAAAATTGATGGGCGCTCCAGCCCAGATCGTGTGTGGTTGTGAGGGCTGGCCCTAGTACATGACGAACATCGAGGTTTGTGCAGGATGTGGGGAAACGTGCCAGGTGAAAGATCCCACGCCACAGCACCAGCCCACCGACTAATACATGGGCGAAACCCGACCCGGGGACAATGCGAGCCCTTCATGATTTCTGTAGGCCAGTAGAACAAACAGCGCCGGAGGTGTATCATGGGGCACGCGCTCCTGCACCTCCGGCATCATCACTCTCTTCCTTCCCTACCAAATACTTCCCAGTTCCTCTGAACACGGACCGCGACCCTTCAACCGCCGCAAAACGGAACACTAGAACTGGGCCAGTACGCAGAGCAATTGGCCACTGACCGAACTAGCGCCGAATCAGCAGGGACACCCGACCTAATTGGCGCCTACCAGTCTTTCCTCCTCCAGTACCTCCAGCTTTGAGCTCCCCTTCCAACTCCCACCTTTCGACTCCCCCACCTTTCGACTTCCCCATTCAACACCCCCACCTTTCAACCTTCCCCAACTTCCCAAGTCAGTCCACTTCTCGACCGGCCATGCACTCTGGAGTCCCCATTCCCGAGCGCCGGCACGACAAGCGGCTTGCGCGCACATACTCCGAAACCGAGGCGAACAACTTCGACGCCGAAACCGGGCACCGGCTCTTCGACGATGGGCGCATCCGCCCCTCGCGCACCGCGCTGCCCGCCCGCCCTGCGATCCCGCGGCTCTACTCCCGGTCGCACAACAGCGACATGGACCAGATAGACGGCGCCTACGGGCTTGAGGACGAATACATCCCCGGGCTCGACTTTGGTGCCGAGCTTCTGCGGTGGAACGCCACCCCCGATGCGCTGGCGCTGGTGTCGCGCGAGGCGCTGTACCTCGACCTCAACACGTTGCACGCGCAGGTGGCGCCGCAGCCGATCGGCTCCAGCGCCAAGAAACACCGGCCCGGGTTCAGCACGCCCAGCCCCAAGGAGCGGATGCGGGTGCGGCGCGCGCGCGCGCTGCAGCAAAACGTGGGCGCGTACTTTGGGCGCGACCTCGAGCCGGCGCGGCCCGCGCTGCGCGACAACATCCGCGAAGGCATGTTTGCCGGCGCGTTCCCGTCGTTGGGCGCGCGCACCGCGCTGCGCGACAACATGGGGCGCAGCTTTGGCGCCAGCGCCGCCACGTCACTTCTGCTGCGCCACAGCTTCGACGCGGTGGCCGCCGCGCTCCCCAAGAACTTTGCCGAGTTGCCGTACTCGCAGCGCAAGCGCCTCGTCAAGCAGGTGGCGCCCGCGGTGGACTTTGCCCACTTCTCGGCCTACTCCAAGAGCGTGGGCAGCGCGGGCGGCATCCGGCTGCGGCGCGGGTCCACGTCCATGGTGCTGCGGCGCGGGTCCACGTCCATGGCGCTGCGCGTGGCCGCGCTCCTGCTGTCGGCGGAGCTGACCAAACTGGTGCTGCCCAAGACCAACGTCGACGAGAAGGGCGCGGTGGTGCTCAACCACACGCTCGGCAAGATCATCGGCTTTGGCGCGTGGGGCACCATCCGCGAGTGCACCGCGTGCGACGGGTCGGGCGTGGTGCGCGCGGTCAAGATCGTGCGGTCGGTGCGCGACGCGGACCGCGCGGGCGGCGGCCCGCGCGTCAACGCCAAGGTGCTCGCGGTGTTCCGCAACGAGATCGCCATCTGGTCCCAGACTCACCACCGCAACATTCTCCCGCTCCACGACCACGTCGAGACGCCGGACGCCATTTTCTGCTTGACCGACCGCATTGGCGGCGGCACGCTCTTCGAGGTGGCCGCGGCCTGGGGGCCGTTTAACGACTCGCTCCTCTCCACGTCCGGCCCGCTCTCGTTTTCGCTCGCGCGCCACCGCCGCCGCATCGCCACCACCGCCGCCTACGGCCGTCAGATCGCCCTGGCCCTCCGCTATCTCCACGACGATCTCGGCGTGGTCCACGGCGACCTCAAGTTGGAGAACGTGTTGGTGGACAATTCGGACCCGGCCAGCGTGCGCATGGTGCTCTGCGACTTTGGCATGTCGCGCGTGTACGCGCCGCGCCTCGCCCGCCAGGCGTCGCGCGTGTTCGACGAGTCTGCTGCCATGGCCCGCTCCAAAAGCTCCTTCGTCGCGGAACGCCGGCCCTACGACGGCGACTCGCCGCTTGCGCGCTCGCTCTTTGCCGACGACAGCAAGATCGGGATTCTGAACCTCAGCTCGCCGCACGGGCCCGCGCTCCCGTCCATCGACTTGACCCCGTGCCACCTGCGCGTGTCGGCCGCGCTCCACGAGTTCGCCCTGCGCACCACCGCGCCGCCGCCGGAGATCGAGTCGGACTTGCCCCACCTGCACATCGGCCTGTTGCCCTACGCCTCGCCCGAGCTACTCAGCCCGCTGCCCCCGCCCTTGGGACCGTCTGCAGACATCTGGGCCTTTGGCGTGTTGCTCTACACCATGGTGGTGGGGCGCTTGCCGTTCCAGCACCTGTACGAGCCGCGCTTGCGCGCCATGATCTCCGCAGGCAAGTACGACCGCCCCACCATGCGCCAGGCATGCCTCATGGAGTGGCTTCTCCCAGACGAGCCGGCACCCGCGTCCTCGTTTGTGGATGTTTCTCGCCAGTCCCAGCTTGACCAGCTCCGTCGCGACTGGGACCGCCTCGACCACGCGGAATTGTCGTGGGTTGATGAGATGGTTGAGGGCTGTTTGGAGCGCGACATCACCAGGCGCTGGGACCTCGACATGGTGCTGGATGCGCTTACACTGGACAACAGTGGCGACGACCTTGACGGCTGATATTGCTGTGCGGTTGCTACTTCAATCACGGTGGCAGTTGCTGCTACTGCGACGGCTGCTACTGTGCCGGCTACCACTGTGACAATCGTCACTGCCACTGCTCTCATTTCGGTTACGAGTACGGTCAGTCCAGCTGCCCTTTCCCTCCCAATCTCCCACGAGGGAACGTCTCTGCATATTCGACTCATCAGCATATCTTGCCCATCACTCATTTAATATTACATCGCATTCTTCTCGACAGTCGGCCCTCCCCGATGACTACGCAGCGTTGTCCTTGTAGCCCACATGTAGGTTACCAAAACATCACCCCAGCTCTGCTCAACACAGAACACACCTCCTACAGCACAATTGAAACCAGAATATTTGCACACCATATAACCCCGAAAACTGAAAACAGCAAGCAAATTCAAGCAACCTTGATCACAACCTTGCCCGCCGCCTTGTTAGTTTGCTGTCTGTCCACGGCCTTTTGGAAGTCCTCGAATGGATACTCGCTGTCGATGTCCACCTTCACCAAGCCTTCATCCACAGACTTGAGCAACGACGCAAACGACTTTCTCTCCAAATCGAGCATCACAAACTTGTACAGATAGGGCAACATGTTGAAGTACGCCTTCGCCGAGCGCACCACCATCCAAAAACTCTTCTTTAACACCTCCAAAATCGTCGCCGTCTTGTAGGAGTACTTCAGGTCACCCGATACGGTGGCGTAGGTGCCACCCTCGGACTTGTTGCGGAGAATCGTATCCATGTGGCCAAACAAGTCGCTGTTGCCGCAACAGTCGAAGATGAAGTCAAAGGGCCCATTGTCCTTCACGTACTCCAACACAGGCTCCAACATCAGCTTGTGCTGGGTGTAGTCGATGATGCTAGTGGCGCCGTAGGCCTTGATGGCTTCAGCGGAGCGGCCAGAGCACGAGGCGACGATCTCCTCGGATCCGTGCACATTCTTGAGCAACTGCACTGCAAACCGGCCAACAGAGGTGGCGCCGCCGAGCACAAGCACTCTCTTGAGAGAGCAATTGTTGCTTAACGCAAGGGCAATGGCTTGTTCGGCCGTGCCGAGAACCACCGGCGTGGCCGCCGCCACGTCATAAGAAACGCCGTCTGGGATCTTTGCGGTGGCTTTTCCAGACTCCTCAAAGGGGTTTACCAACACATACTCGGCCACACTGCCGTTTCTGAAGGACAAGCCTTGCACTGCACCGGCCACCCTGTCACCGATCTGGAGTCCAGATTCGGCAGCGGCGTGAGTACCGATAGCAACCACATCGCCAGAGAAGTCCTTGCCGAAGAAGTAGGTGCCGCGGGCGAGGTACGGATGAACCGAGTTTCTCAAGATGGAGTCAACCGGGTTGAGAGCAGCGTATCTCACCTTGACGAGAATGTCTTTTTCGCCGACGGAAAAAACACCGTCTTTTTGCTCGACAGGAATAGACACATCGGCAATGGCCAAAGGCAGCTGGCTCGACTTGTAGGTAGCGGCTTTGTATTGGAAGGGCATTGGATGAATGGACTAGACTAGCGCGTTTTACGTTTGCTATCCTCATGCGGATGCCTGCACGTGAGGCTCTGCCGGGGGCCGAATGTGGTCGCGCGCAAACCAAGAAAAGGACTCACTTCCTTCCGCTCTGCCCAGGGCAGTCGTGCTGGCTAACGTTGGCGGTTACTCTCGCTCCCATCGGCATTGGCTGAAACCGCAGCGTTTTCAGCTCAGGTGTTTTAAGTAATTGCACCGAGTCGCCCTATCGGGGGATGTGTTGTATGCCGTCCGTACTGCGTAATCCGCCTGTCCACTGTATTTAGGTGGGCCGGTTTCTCCGCAGACTTGACTCCCCAATGTCTTACGGATCAAAAGCAGCAGAAAGATTGGCGGGCAAAACTGTCTTGGTGACCGGTGCCTCTGCAGGCATTGGTGAGGCCACAGTGAAGGAATTGGCGGCCGCCGCCAACGGTGACATCAAGTTTATCTTGACCGCAAGAAGATTGGAAAAGTTGCAGGGTTTGGAGTCCGAGTTGAAGGCCACCTACCCTGAGGTCAAGGTGCATTCTGTGCAATTTGACGTTTCCAAGACCGAGGAAATCAAGGCTTTCGTGAAGAACCTTCCTTCGGACTTTGCCGACATTGACGTCCTTATCAACAACGCCGGTAAGGCTTTGGGTAAAGAGGAGGTTGGCGCCATTGCTGACGCCGACATCAGGGAAATGTTCGACACCAACGTGTTGTCGCTTATCATGTTGACCCAAGAAATCTTGCCCATCTTCAAAGCGAAGAATGCGGGTGACATTGTCAACATGGGTTCTATTGCTGGCAGAGACCCTTACCCTGGCGGAGGCATCTACTGCCCAACAAAGGCCGCCGTCAAGTCCTTCTCGCACGCCTTGCGTAAGGAATTGATCAACACCAAGATCAGAGTGATCGAGGTGGACCCAGGAAACGTGGAGACCGAGTTCTCCCAAGTGAGATTCAGAGGAGACGCCGAAAAGGCAAAGGCCGTCTACAAGGGCACCGAGCCATTGTTTGCCATTGACATCGCGGAGATCATCGTCTTCGCCTTGAGCAGAAAGCAGAACACCGTTATTGCCGAGACCTTGGTTTTCTCAACCAACCAGGCATCCGCGTCCCACCTTTACCGTGCGCCAAACTAGTAGTCGGTGTACTATAGAATATAGACATGTCCACATCCATTGAGTATTTCCAGACCCGCAATCTGTGTGTGCCGAGACATCGGATCGGCGTGTAGTGCTCTTAAACACGGAAATGCCCAATCTCGGAGGATCTTTGGAAGGCCCCATTGATACTTAGACAGGCACAATTAATACTTCCGATCCTCATTACACTAGTCTGGATAAGCCTGCAATCAACATGACTTTGAGAGAGGTTCCATTTCGGTTCCAAGAATCTTAAGGGGAAAATTACTTGCAATCAATTATTTACGCTCATAATTAAGTGCTGCTGCCCCACCGTGATTCTACTGCACGAAGTTCACTCTTCCATTCTGACTGCAGGTGCCTCATACACGTATCGGAAACTCTCTTTCCCATGTTGCCTGAAGGATACACATTCAGACCGGCCGAAAAAAAAGATTTCGTCGATTACGTTGCCACCTTGAGTGTTCTCACATCAGTTGGCGAAGTGTCAGCCGCCCAATTCGACCAATTGATCGACACTTGGGCAAAAAACCCATCAATCTACTTTCCCAGGGTAATTGCTGACCAAAACAACAAGGTGGTGGCGACAGGTATGATTGTTGTGGAGTCCAAGCTTGTCCATGGCTGTGGAAAGGTCGGACACATCGAAGATATCGCTGTTGCCGAGTCTCAACGGGGAAAGAGGTTAGGTTTGCACTTGATTAACGAGTTGAGCAAAATTGGAAAGGCGGAGGGCTGCTACAAAGTGATCTTGGACTGCTCGGAACACAACGTTGCCTTTTATGAGAAGTGTGGTTTTAACTCCTTTGGAAGCTGCATGTCGATCCGTTACGATTAGATGCACGGACGAGCCAAAAATTATGATAATGTACGTTGAAATTGATAATGAGCTTTGTATCGAGCAGGATTCAAGTATTGAATTCTGGACTATGGCAGGAATACTGAACTGGAGCTTTTAAGATCTTCGTGTCTGCCGGTTCCACATTCTGACCTGGTTACTAGTTGAATGCGATCTACATTCATTACCCAGACTGCGCTGGCATTTGAAAACCAACTATACTATATTCTAGCCGTGTATTTCGTGTAGTATAATCATAACTTTTCGAGTGCCTGTGGTTAGTAGAGTTGGTGAGATCAAACCTTGATACATACTTCAATGGAGACGATAGAATTTCCGCGTATCACGACCGAGCCGATGGCAAGTTTTTCGCCCGCATCTTCTTGTTCAATAGCGTCGGCTAATGTGATATTCATGAACACGTCGTAGCCTCGGAGCGATCCCACAACCGAGCGAGAACCGTTAAGTTGAACCGACACTTTCTTGTCCAAATACTGATGTTAGTATGTTGCTGGGATAAAAGATGTCATGGAGGAACTATTTGAACATGGATTGCAACAAGGAATTTGCCTCCAGTGCTTGTGTTTGGTTGATGTCTGGATTTGTATTTTCGATGCTTCTTCTCCACCATCCTCACAGATCACGTTGCACTTGCCCATTTTGCTCATTTCAGCGATATTGCCATGATTTCTTAATATGAGCTTCCTTTACTTCATGCTTTGGAATTATTTTCGTTACGTACGTTCTTTAACTCAGGAGCAGAAACCATGTTAACTTAGATTATTGTTCATGCACACTATATCGCATTGAACGGCACAGAGTTCCACTGCAGCCGAGGATTCAAGTTGCAAACAACGACAACAGGGCTCTCTAGAAAGAAGCAACAAAAATAGTACTTTTTTGAGAGCCAGCTTTTCGAAGACAAGATTTTTTCTTTTGCGGTATGTGTTTATAAGGGGCACCGCATTGTCCTAAAAAGATCTCACTGTGATAACACTCATAGTCAAAAATTGCACATTTTCGTAGGTGATTATGTCTGATATTTTCAAAGCCATATTACCAGTTTTTCAACCTTTATTGATCACTCGCACCTCTTCTGGGTCCAATTGAAAAATATATTCGAACAATTTGTATCATTGATTGTGCAGAAGTCCTTGTACTAGGATTTTTATTCGCTAAGCACTTCTAATACATCTATATTTTTTATTTTTTTGGGGCAAATTCACTCGTCTTAAAAATCATTAGTAAGAGGTTTTGAAGCGCCCAGAAGAGTATAGTTTATATTGAATATTGCTCAAGAGGCCTATCAGCGGAAAACTCTGATTCATTGACCTTGTTAGAGGTAAGATCGATAGATTCTGAAAATTTGATGCGCAGAGAATTTATCTATTTCAACTCGTAACGTCTTTACCTTGAACTCTGTCGTTGAATTTGTGATTCAAGGCTTAAGAAATCCCAGAATGGCATTTTCAAGCAGAAGAAGATCGAATAATCCCGAAGTCAAGAAAATGTCTTGCGATGTACCCAATTACCAGCTCAGTCTGCTTAGCGGTTTGCCTGAAGCGACTAACAGCTTTCAAGATTAAATCAGTAAATTTTTTCTCAAAGCATTCAGACGAAGGCTAATCGGAATTGATTTTGAAATTGGCAGTCACCTTTTCCCCGGTAGCTTCGTGGATATTGATTTGAAGGACAATATTTGCAAACAATGCGGCATTGGAACAATCAATGTCGATCATAGATAGGCATTTCCATAATATTCATTTACAACAAGTACGTAGTGAAATCTACTTCGCACCAATATAAACCAACTCACTGCTGTGTATACGTCGTCTTGTCACACTTTGGGCGTTTCGGCATGAAGGAGATTCGACAATACGAATTACTACAAGCACGAGGAGAAGAGATAATGATACGACCGTTTGACCCGGGTTAATGTCAGACAAAAAAGGCGGGTTCTGTAACGGTGAGGACGCGGACGTCTTATAGTCAAACGAAAATGTCTGTACATTTTAATAAACTATTGTTTTGAGTGTTTAACTAGATACTGTCTACGATAATTCAATTTAAGGCGCATGTGTGATCATGGTATTTTACCTCGATATGCAAAAGGCCGTTCCTCCTCTGTAGTTCTTCTAAAGCTATGCACCAATTTTACAAGGTTTTGGAACTGATACAAGGCCACTGACTCAATTAAGTTCAAGGTTGCTGCTGTACCAAAGATGGATCTTCGGGCCGTGAAATTCTGATATGAGGTTTTACTTGTGAACTGCAATAATAAATTGGGTATAATGGAAGTGGCCTTAATGCGACAAATCTTGAATTTTGCATGAGAAAATGTATCACAGCTTGAGCCTACCCCTTCAAAGGTAACAGACCGTTTGCTATTCGACTGATTTTTCGCAAGGCTACTGATCTTCTCCAGGGCTACTGATTTTCTGCAAGGCCACTGATCCTCTGCAAGGCTACTGATCCTCTGCAAGACAGTCCAGAACCAAACAAATTGCTCGACATTGCTCTCTAGCTTTGAACTATATAAACTGGTTTTTGTAGGTGTTCCCATTTTCCTATTCACTGACAACATGACCCAGAACACTCAACCCAAATTACAAAACGTGAGTAGCCAAACAGTGGTGCATTCGCACCCACAACCCAACCAAGACCAAGTAACTACGAGAATAACAACTGGCGGAAACTGTGTTTCTCACCAGTACCGAAAAGGTGGGCAAATTGTGAATACCGCTAGTTCCACCACCCATAAATCGACGACACAAACCACCACTTACCAGAAGAATGGCCCTCCTCTGAAAGCCAAGAGCACTACCACGACAAACAAAGTTTCTAGCAGCCGGACGGAGAATTAAGGACGCTACGACTAAAACGAGATAAATTTTTGATATGTATATGTCTTCCAATGAACAATATATGACTTGAGTCGATGCGGCCTGCATAATGGAGCGTGTATCTGATCTGAGAAGCGATACGATAGTAGCAGAGAAGTACTCAACTCACAGGTTGACCGAAATAGACTGTGGGATACAATTTGACCGCTAAAAGAATTCTTTGCTGAAAAATATTCGTTCGGCGTATTGGCAGGTTTGGGAGCATTGCAAAAGTTGGACCACCCGCCGCGAATACATCTACCGAGCTAACCGTGTGAAATTGAGCTAAGTTGTAACCAATAAGCTGAAGGCCAAGGCACGTTCGCAGAGTTGAACATTTGCCTAGTGAAGGGAGCAGAGTTACTCGTAACCCAAGCGGCACTCAAGGACATCTGGAAGTTTGGACAGCAGGTCCCGCAACCACACAGCCACAATGAACGTCGACTTTGGCTTGATAGACGACATTGCCGACTCGCCGCTTAGCGCGCTGGACCTGGACGACATGGACCGGCTCGTGCGGCTCCAGTCGGCCAAGGCAGACCTAGTGGCGCAGCGCGACGCGCTCGCCGCACGGAAAGCAGAGCTTGAGGCCGCCACCGCGCGGCTCCGCACCACACTCGCGCACTACGCGCGCCAGCAGCAGCGCCACGACACGCGCGCGCGCCTTGACTTCTACCTCCGGCAGAACGACGAGCAGATCCAATTGGCAGCGCCCGACACGGCGGCGGCGTTTGTGGTGGACAACGCTGGAGTGCTACCGAGCAAGGACTGGCCGCGGCGGCTTGAGATGGCAGCCCGATTTTGCCCGGTGGAAATCTCCCACAGCTCGGTGCACGCGGTGCACACCGAGGAAGGACTTCAGAGCGAGCGGCGCTTCGCCCTCACGGCGCCCGGCGTGCCGCGCGTGGACGTGTGCATGCGCGTATCCAACGACGCGGTGGCTTCGCTCGCAATAGAAAACTGGGCTGCGGTGCAGGCTGCGCTCGGCCCGGTGTGCGCGGATGTGGCAGCGTTTTGGGGCGGCAACGCCGTTCCGCGGCGCAAAATCGACTCTCTCGTGGCGAGCTACGCCGCGTTGGCGCGCGCGCAAGCCGAGCGGCACGACGCCTTGGTGCGCATGGTGCGCCTGTACCGCGCGCACGTTGTGCGGCCCGCGCCAGAAGTGGTGCGGTCGGGTGAGTTGGGGCCCGCCAGCTTGGCGTCGCTCCCGTACGCCGAGTGGGAATTTTCCGGCGCGTCTGTGCGCCTTCTGTGGCGCCTATCTTTGGAATCAGTTGCCACTGCTGCCATTCTGCTGCATACCAGCTTTATTGCCGTGCGCGCAGACGGGTCAGTGCTACCGGCCGATGCGGTGTTCCAGAGGCTTTTGCCGGAGTACGGCGTGGTGGAGGCTTTTCAGTTGATGGTGCGCAACATGTTTGGCGTTGAGCCAGACTCGTGAGTATATTGGTATTACAGGCTGTAGCGGTACCTCAATGCAAGAGTGTAGGTAGTTGGTCTACTGGTGTGTTTTATATTTTGTTGGCATAGGCCAGTTATTGGTGCGGGGATACATTTCGCGCACAATTTATACTGGTTTGGAGCGAAACTGCAGCTGAACTGCAAATTGGTCCCCAAGTAAAGATTGGTTTAAAATACTCATTCACGTTCTTTAAAGGCCCCTGCCAATACATCAAGACATTCGTGTTATGTACGCGCCATCTCGAACTTATACCAGGAACGATGCGATTATTGAACCGAAGTCTCGATCTGCTCCGCCCCATACTTCACATCACTGCGCAATCACGGGCGACTCACGTATTCCAGTAAAGCCAGATAGAACAATGCGCTGAAAATTTAACCGGGACCTTTATATCTACACAAACACCGTCTACACAAACACCGCCGTCTCGTCATCCAAGTCAAACGCCACGCGCGTCCGCTTGGGCCACAATCCCGCATTCTGCGCAATGGTCTCGTTCACCATGGTGATCAACAGCAACTCGTAGGTGGTCCGCTCGCCCGCGTGGTCGTAGTCATGAACGGGCGCATGCCCCGCGCCCACCTCATCAATCTGAGCCACGTCCACCGGAGCCGAGTCGCCCGGCAACGTTTCGGAGCTCGTGACAAAACTGCTGCGCTTCAAGAGCTCGGGCTCGCCGTGCTCACGCTCGTCCTCCAACTGCTCGTCGTAGTGGCGCATGACAAGCAGCTTGCCCATCTGCTGGTACAAGTATGACTCCACGCCAAGGGCCACGTCGCTGCGCACCGCCTCCCACTCGAGAGCCACGAGGCCGTCGCGCGCCTTTTTATACTGGAAGTAACGGCGGAGCGCGCGCTCGGCCGCGGCGCGGGCGGCGTCAAAGTCAGGCGACGCGCGCGCCATGTGAGACACGAACGCGCGCGACTTGGACGCGACAGCCTTGCGCCGCGCCACGCACGTGGCACTGTCGCGGGCGAGGGGCGCCACCGGCACGCCCACAGTACAGGGCGCGAAGCGCGCGAGGCGCGCGCGGGCCGCGAGCGGGAACTGCGGGTCGAGCCAGCGCGCCTCGGCGTCGAACGGGCGCTTGCTGTCGTCCACCAACGAGCCCACCAGCGGGGTGGGCTTCTTGCGCTTCACGGACTTGAGGCGCAGCTCTTCGGGCGCGGGCAACTCGTCCACCGGGTCGTCGTCGGGCGGGAGCGTGTCGTCGGCAAGGTCGTCTGTGTCGTCGGGGCGGGCGCGCGCGCGGTCCTTTTTCGGTTTGGGCGCGGGCGGTTTTTTCGCGTCGTCGCCGTGCAAGTGCAACATGCGCGCGTGGTACATTTTTGCGGCGTACTCGATCTCGTAGTCGGGGTCCACGTCATAGGACGGGAGCTCTGCGGGCGGGATGTACTCGAGCGGCGGGATCAGGGCCGGGTGGAACGGGTTGGCGGCCAACTCGGGCGCGGTGAAGGAGGTCTCCAAGTAGGTGTACATGAGCCACAAGAAGCGGCGCGCGCGGTTTTCGGGCCGGATCTCGTCGTTGAGGAAGAACTCCATGAACTTGTTCTGCGGGCCCGGCAGCGCCTTGATGAAGCGCAACTTGTCCAGAAACAGGTCGTGGTCGTACAGGTCGTCGTAGTGGAAGGGGATGTTCTGGAAAAACGTGCTCATCAAGAAAATCAACTTGATCACCGAGGTGTTGGGCTTGGTGATGGGCGGCGCCCGCAAGAGGTCGAGCAACGTCTGCAAGTGGTCGTGGCCGTCGCACACCGCCTTCAAGATCGTCTTCAACCGCGGCGTGTCCTGGAGCGGTTTGGAGGGGCCGTCGGGGTCGGCCTGCAACAGCGGGATCAGGTGGTAGGTGCGGAGCGCGGACCGCATGTCCGGAACAAAGTTCACGGTGGTGTTCATGCGCCCGGCGTTCACGAGCAAGCACACTTTGCTCACGGCCACGCCCATGTCGTGGTCCTTGATCAAGCGCTCGCGCAACACCTTGGACAGCTTCAGCGACTCCGCGAGGGTGCGCACGTAGAGCTGCGCGAACGTGAGCTTGGGGCCGTTGGCCGCGTGCGGCACCTCGCAGTAGGGGAAGTGGTTGGTGAACACCGCCGTGTCGTCGGCGAAAAGCTGCTCGAGAAACGCATACTGGATGTCCTTGCGCCAGAACGGCTCGCCGTCCGCTTTCTTGAGGTGCTTGAACCCGCGCGAGAGGCTGCGGAACGACGCGGGGAGCGTTCCGAGCGGCGGCCGTTCGTCCTCGCTTTCGTCGTGCGGTTCGGGCGTGGCGTCCGCGCTCGGGCGCACCTCGCGCTCGGCGTAGCCGACGTACGCGCCGACGCCCGCGGTGGCTGGCACCGCTTGTGGAGGGCGGGCGGCAGGGGCCTGGCTGCTTGGCTGGCCGGCAGGAGGCTCGGTTTGCGTGGGGCCGTGGAGAGGCTCGGGTTGACTGGAGGTGGAGGCACTGGTGGTTTCCGTGGAGAGCGGGGCCTGGCCCACCGCGCCGTCGAGAACGTGGCTATTTTGGCTGGAGCCTTGCGATATCAGGCCGCTGGGGCCAGAGACTTGGGGAGCCACGCCAACCACACCAGAAGGCGCGGGCGCACCCGCCTGGCCGGGGCCCTCGCTTTGGTGTGGTTTGGTTGGCGAAGAACTCGAGTCCCCGGAGTCAGACGCGGCCATTGTGTCGGGTTCCCGCCCCGCAAACGTGTCGTGGATGGGGTCGTAGTTCATGATGGGGTGTAACTGGTCGTGCAAACGCACATAGGAGTTGGGTGCGGTGTGTGTCGGACGGCTCTTTGTGCCGGCCTCCTGGTCTTCGGCTGCCTGGTCGGTTGTGCGAGAAGATCTGGCAACGCCTGACTGAGGGGGCTTTTGCAGATGGAGCGAGAGAGCGTACGGTGTGAACGAACCGAGGAGGGTCCGACTGGTGAAGCGCGCAATCACCCAATATTAAGCGATGAAGTTAACGACTGATTGTAATTGAAAGGTGAATCGACTGATTGTAATTGAAAGATGAATCGACTGATTGTAATTGAAAGGTGAATCGACTGATTGTAATTGAAAGATGAATCGACTGGTTGTAAGTGAAAGATGAATCGACTGATTGTAATTGAAAGAAGAAGTTATCGAGTGATCGTTATTAACTGATGAAGCAAATCACTGATGAGGTTAATCAGTTGATGAAGTAGATCAGTTGATGCAGTTATCAACTGATCGTAATTACCGATGAAGTTATCAACTGATCGTAATAAATAAATTAAGTCATCGACTGATCGTAATCAACTACCGAAGTAAATCAACTGGTTAAGCGAATCAATTGATGAAGTCATCGACTGATCGTAATCAACTGCTAAAGCAAATTGATCGTAATTCACTGTTGAAGCAAATCAGCTGATCGCAAGTTTATGATTAAGTATATTAAAGATCGTAACCAAAAGCAAATCAACTGATCACAATTAACTGTTGGAACGAGCAACTGGTCAAGTCAATAAATTGATGAAGTACAGCCAGTTGACGAAGTACAATCAATCGATGAAGTGGAATTAATTGATGAAGTGAATCAACTGATCGTAATTAACTATCAATCATCGACTCATCGTTATTGATACATGTAGTCATCGACTGGTCTAATCAATTGCTGCAGCAAATCAACTGATAAAGCTTATCAATTAATGAAGTTAACTGATCGTATTTTGAAGATGAAATCCACTGATCAAAATCAACCACTGAAGCACATTAACAGATTCTACTAAACTGATGAGGCAAATCAACTGGTATAATATATCAATTGATGAAAAAACTCAGTTGCTAAAGTGTATCAACTAAAGTAATAAACTAATAGTAATCAACTGATGAAGTCTTCAACTGATTATACCGATGGGCAACCCACCAACCCTCTAGACACAAAATCGCATGGGCAGGTGAAACGCCAAAATTAGCCCCCTTGACTATGCCGTTTCGTCACCTCAGAGGCTCGCACAGGACGGCCGAAGCCCCAGCTCTTATAGTGGATACACGTAGCTGCAGATTAACGTAGTTTATAGGTTACAATACATACACACTAGGTAACATTCATCAGCCCAACACATGTATTCGGATGGTCGCTTACCATTGGGAAGCAGCGGCTTCCTCACCAGCAGCAGTGACACCAGAGTCGGCCCAGTCCTCGACGTTGGTCTCGGTGTTCCACTCGGTCTCGGCCTCGGCGGCAACCTCCTCGGTCTCCTCGCCGGCGGCAACTCTAGCCTCCTCGGCGGCGTTTTGCTCAATCTCCTCTGGGTCTCTGTAGAAGTACAAGTCAGGCATGACAGACCACTCAGACTCTCTGTCTGGGATGATGCCTCTCAATCTCAACACCTCTCTGGCCAACAACCACCAGATCAAACCGATGGAGTGCTTACCTTTGTTGTTACATGGGATGGCAACATCAACGTATTCAGATGGGGAGTCGACGTCGGACAAGGCAATGACGGGAATGTTGACGTAAGAAGACTCCTTGATGGCTTGGGCGTCGGTTCTTGGGTCGGTGACAATGACCAATCTTGGCTCCTTGAAAGAACGGGTGATGTAGTTGGTGAAGTTACCTGGGGTGAATCTACCGGCAATTGGGGTAGCACCGGTGTGGGAAGCGAACTTCAACACCGCTCTTTGGCCAAAGGTTCTGGAAGAGCACACAACAACATCGGAAGCGTTAGGGATGGCAGCAATGATTCTGGCAGCCAAAACAATCTTCTCCCAGGTCTTGGAGATGTTGATCACGTTGACACCATCTGGTCTGGTCTTGTAGACGTAAGGCTCGTTGTGGACTTGAACGTTCTTGGAGCCCAAGTGGACGTTGGCGGCCAACAACAACTTGGCGTCTTCGGCAGTCAAGGCAAAGGATTCTGGCAAGGACATGTTTTGGTGAATACTGTCAGAACAACTGATGGGTGAAAAAGCACTAGAAAAGAAGAATGAAAATTTCTCAGAGTGTGCGCAGGAGCGGGCGCGGGATGCACGGATGCTCTCGCGCCGGCGCCCAACGGCCGCGAGCCGCGCTCACGTGCACTCGCCTCCAAGGGCAGCAGCCCTAGCGACCGCGGAAACACCTCCGTGCCGCTCAGCCAGTGCCTTCCCTACGACTCGACACTGCCCCTCGAAACGGTTCGGAGAAACGTGCTCGTGTTCCGCCCGGTTCTGTGGCTCCCTGTTTTGGCAGTCTAGGAGAGCAGTGTCTCGTATCGCCACTGAGTCCTTTTGTGTAGCCACACTGCGCTTCGGTTTATTGCCGTATCTTATCGGCACATAAATCCTACTTTCTTCAGCAGACGACAAATACAAGTAGACTTCACCAGAAGACGCGAGACTTGACTCTCTTTAGCTGTGGACCTGAGCATGTACCTCTTATCTAGGGACGGCCACTGTACATATCCTACATCCTATCAAGCTCCGCGCATTACAATGCTTGCCCCGATGATTCTGCGCCTGCCCGAATTGTCACCTATTGACCACTCTTTCCGGCCCCAGATAAGTCTCTATCTTCACGTGAACAGCAGTCAGGAACCCAGCTCTCCTTGTATCGCTCCTCCGGCTGATCTGTGTTTGCCGTTGGTGCCGCTCGCAGCCTTGGCTGCATGCGTCTGCAGGACGCATATCAATGCTTGCGATACGGCTAGCATGGCGCATCCACACTCTCCTCTTTCCGATCCATTGCAACTCCCCGTTTCTCACAATCAATATGGGCTCACCGAAAGTCAAATACTCCGAGCTCAACACCGATGAGAGTGCCGTGCTCTCCGAAGCAGTGGAAGCAACTTACGCAGCTGTGATCGGGCCCGATGCCGTTGTCGCATCTGGCGAAGTGGAGGACGACGCTATTTGGTTCAAAGAACAGCGCCGGTCGCACCAGTCGCTCCATTGGCTTCGCCGGCCAAGTATTGTTATGATCTGCATCTGCATTTTTTCTTTTGCGCTTGCCACTTCCAGCGCTGAAGCCTCTCGTCAGTTCATTTTGTCCAAGTTGGCGTGCAACTCGGTGGCGGCCGCGGGGGCGGAAACTTGTGACCCCGTTCAAGCTCAGGTGGCTTTTCTGAACTTCCAACAGGCGGCCATTGTTGCCATGGCCTTGGCTACAATTTTTGCCCTGGGGAAGATGGGTCCTCTCTCAGATCAGTATGGCCGCCGCATATTCATCGGACTCTTGATCTTCGTGCAGATGTTGGGGAAATTGGCCAAATTGGGCATAATGATGTCCAGCAACAAACTCCAGTTTGTGCCCATGGTCGTGGCGGAGTTCCTATCCAACATTTGCGGCGGTGTCATAACGTTCTTGATGCTCGCCAATTGCTACGTCTCAGACATTTCAGAGGTGCATCAGCGCACCTTCTACCTTGGGCTTATCATGGCCCTGTTCTTCTCGGGAATGTCGCTCGGGCCCAGTGTAGGCAATTTCCTCATGTCGTTGGGATCTTCCTCACCAGTGGCCTCGGCTGTGTCGGCGGTATCCGTGGTTTCCGCGCACGAGTTTCTTCCGCTTAAAGTGGAGATTGGTTTGGTGCTGTGCTTGCTTCTCTTCGTGGTGCTAGTTCTTCCCGAATCACGCACCGAAAACGCGCGTCGCATGTCTCGCTCGCTCTCGCATTCACTGCCGCGGCCCCTGCTTGTGGCTGCCGAACTGCCGCGCCGCATCTCTCTATCATTGGTGGATTTCCTCTCGCTGCTTCGCATCCTCGCATATCCGGACGATGTGGCACCTCCGCTGCGCCGTAAGCTGATTCGAACTACCCGGATTGCTGTCTTGACATTAGTTGCTTGCGATTGTTTGTTGGTGTGCGTGGTGATTGCTATGGGCGAGATCTACATTATGTACGGCATTTTCCAGTTCGAATGGACCGCCAAGGACATGGGCGTGATGTTAACCGTGGTGTTTTCGCTGCGCGCGGTCACTTTGCTTGTCGTTTCGCCGCTTCTCAGCCACAAACTCTTCACCGGTGTGTTTGGCCTCCGCGCGCAGAAGCTGCGCTTTGACCGCTTGGATTGGGCCATGATAATGACTGGCTACGTGGCAGAGGTGATTGGAATGCTTGTTCTTGGCCTGTCGACCTCGGCCAAGTTGTATCTTGCCGTGATGGGAATTACTTCGCTTGGTTCGTTGTCATTGCCGGCAATGGCGTCGGGATTGGTGAAGTTTTTCCCGGAACTGCGCATGGGTGAGGTCTTTGGGGCTATGACGATGGTGAAAAACACTCTTCAGATTTTTGTGCCGTTCTTTTTCTTGAACTTGTACAAGAAGTTGGTCGTGCTCGGATATCCCCAGGCTGTATTTTACTTCATGGTCTTCGTGTACGGAATCTGTATGGTGACAGTGACTTTGGTCCTGTTCATGTTGGACAAAGAAGATGCCCGCGTGAGCGAAGAGGACTCTGAATCTGTGATCCAGAACTCGGTTGTTATCTAGTATTTAGGTCGCATGATACAGGCGTGTTTTGGGCAGGATGTAGCTTTTCGACGTTAGCGAAGCTGTTGGTTTGCCTCTTGGAATGACATGCTGGTCCCCAACGAGATATAGAAAAAATATTAGCTCTTATGCTCTTGCAAAAATATGGGCCAGTATTAAAAACTATGCACCGTAAAATTCGAGCAGCGTTATACTACCGAATCAGTTCGTATCGGTGTGATAATCCCCAGGCATTAAAGCTCAGTGGCTCTGTGTCCCATTGCGTTCTATTAGCCTCGCGGCTGCGAGTGAACGACAATGTCGCGCCGCATGCACCGCTGTGCGCGTGCATCACCAACCCGTGTGCTGCGTCGCCATACCACTTTACCTCCTAAATCGGGTAATGCCCCACGGCCTAGTCATACCATTTACCACTTTGGGCAGTCTGCCGTGCTACTCTGTTCTCCTTCGCGCTTTGATCGCTCCGTGTGCTACATTCGCTGTCTTCTATATCCTTCACCTCGCAGTCCAAGCTATCATCACCGCATATTCGGAAAAACACGAATTGGACCAGCCTACTCCCCAATCAACACCCCCTGCTTCTCCGCTGCCCTTTTCTAGTGCCACTTGCAGTCCGCTGGCTGACGACTTCAACCGTCGACTGTTTTACCATAACTTGAACAACAGCTCTCTGTTCTTGCGGAGAGACAGTTTTGCGTGGGCAGAATCTCCGTGATGGAACGTGAGGTCCGATACGTTTTTGTTCCCCGTGATGTGTCTCGCCGACGTGAAAAGGCGGTATTGGTGGGATTTCGCTTAGAGACTACATTTGTGGTTGTTCTGGCCGAGCCAAGCTGCGACAATCTTCCTGGAGGAATGGAATATTTGGGTGTGATCGAAGATTCTACCGAACAAACCGAGTCCAAAATGACTGATGTTGGTTCCGGTGATTGGAAAGCAGCTGATATACTCCGTCTAGCCTACTGTGGGATCCACCACCGATTACATGCGCGCCCACTGAGCATCTTCTGGACTTTGGTAGAGTTTTCTCCTCCCAACCTTAATAATATGGAATTTTTCTCGACTCGCCCCATTCTTCTTCAAAGTACCGGAACACCCGACAAACAGGTGCAATTCACCGTCCCTCTGCGACTGCCATTGTCCCTGGTGCTAGACGACTCTGTCTTGGACCGCATAAATCATTGCCAGCAGCTTCGCTCGCTCATGGCGCGCAAAAAACAGGGCGCTTCTTTGAATGCCCGCACTGAAACGGGGCGCGAACCGAAGGACCGCCCAAAAATTTCAGGCGACTCCGGCCTACTATGGCTTCTCAATGTGCGCGTGCGTGAGATGTCACTTGTTAGCATTTCTGCCTGGTGCCGTCAGCTTGACTTGCGTCTCCGGCAGTTTTCCCATTTCGGCGCGCAGCACCGTGCTTCCATACAACCGTGCACATCGGTGGCGGTAGCAGCGGTGGCCAACGCCAACTACATCAACTTGTACAATTCGCTTTGGTTGATCACCAACGACGTGGTCTGCGGGGCAACAGTGCATGCGCTCTACCGCCGCATGCGGCCGCAAATAAATGCGGTCGTGGGTCGCGTGCTACGCGATATGCTCTTCACACGGCTCCTCCTGCTCGTGACATGGGTCGGGCTGCACCATCCTGCCGGGTTCAAGTTGAATCCGGAGCTAGGTCTTTTCTTACAGGGAATGTTCACTTGGACGGTGGAGGCGTGGCGTGGTGCCATAACGGTGGTTGGACGCGCGGGCATGTCTCATGATGCGGACACGGTATTTTTGGCGCTACTGGCGCACCTCGGCATATCGTTTCTTGCGGCAGCATTGCAGGACGCGGTGCGGGTGTTGCTGGTGCATGTGTGGTTCATCAATGTCGTCACCACCCATATCTACCGTCGGCAATTACTGGTGTTGCGGTCACTCTGGCAGTTGTTCCGCGGGCGCAAGTACAACGTCCTCCGGCACCGGACCGACAGCTTGGACGACGCCGATACAGGGCGCGTGGACCGATTGTTACTCGGCACTGTGCTCATGACTATGCTCGTGTACTTGTTGCCCACCACGTTTGCGTTTTATGCATTGTTTGCCGCAGCGCGCATGGTGGTGCTCACTGGCTGCAAACTATCGGACAAGCTCATTGTGCTGTTCAATTTGTACCCCATCTTTGTCGTGCTCTTGAAGCTCAAGAATTCTCGCCGATTGCAGGGAGGGGTGGCATTTGAACGGTGCTCTTCGTGTCCGGGGACGGCGGTGCTCTGCATGGAGAACCGCCCATTGACGTTCGATCACATCTTAGGCAACTTCGCATATGTGTTTCACCAAGAAGGGCGTCTCGTGCGTTTGGCGCGGGCTTTGGCAGAGGGCAGCGACTTGCAGGTGCAGAGCACCAGCCAGATGAAGTTCCATTACCTCGCATTACCTGGCGGGGAACCGGATGGAGGAAGGGTCTGATGACAGAATCCTTGCGTTCGAGCTGCCCGCATACTAAAGTCGTTCTAGCAGGTTCACAGTGCATCCATAGACCACTGTGCTGGGCTCAATTCGGTGGGATCGAGGGCAAATGCGCTTGAGACTTTTGCCTCTAAAACCGATGTGTATACTAGTGCCGCCTTTCTTCAACCTACAGCTAATTCGTCAATATCATCCAATGGGCCAGGCCCTGAGTAATCTAAAATTGCCTAAACGAGGCCTATTCGCCCTTGTCGGCCATGACCTGCTTCACCGGCTCCGTGTCGTTGATGTAGAGCTTGTGCTCCTGGATGTAGCGGATCACGGAGTTGGGTAACAAGTACTGCACCAGCATGCCGCGGCGGATAAAGAGGCGGATCTTGGTGGACAGAATGTCGTTGTAGATGAGCTGCTTGATCACCAAGACGTTGCGCCGGTGCTCGTACATGATGTCGTGACTCAAAAGAAACGAGCGCACGTCGGCGCCGGTGCGCTCCACGATGAGACAGCCGTACTTGCCCAAGATGTGGTGCAAGTCCTGGTCGGCCCACACGTCGGGCTCGCCCATGGACTCGATCAAGTCGCCGCCCGCCAAGAGCATGATCTTGACGCCGCGCGCCTCGCCCAGCTGCGTGCGAATGCCGCCGCGCTTGACGTTGACCTCCTCGTTGAAGTGGTCGAGCACAAGCGCCGTGCGCGTGTAGCGGGGCTGCAACAGCTCCCACGCGTCCACCATGAGCCACAGCGACGTGCGTTCGCACGCCAACTCGCACATGCGCACGCGGTGGCGCGCCGGCGCAAGCCCGGGCTTCTTGTAGTTGTCCGAAACCGGCAGGTAGTACCCGCCAATCACCTCGAAGCGCGTCTGCTCCAGAATCGCGTCCAAGGCCATCTCAAACATGCGCAAGTGCAAGTAGGTGATGGGAGAAAACGAGCCGCACGCCACCACCACCAAGGGGTGCTTGGTCTCGTCGCGGAGCAGCGTGGCGAGCCGGTGCGTGGGGAACGCGTACTCCTGCAACGACACCGCCTGCCGCTGGATGCCGTGCGGCACCTCCTCCAAGTCGGCAATCTGCGTCAGCCGCACCTTGATCGTGGGCGGGAGGATTTTCGGCGTTTCCTCGTCGCTCAGCGCCATGAACTCGGTGTGCGCGCGCGGGATCTTCAGGTGGTACGCCAGCGGCTCCTCCTCCTTGGCCAGCCGCGTTTGGGGGTGGGGCGCCGGCGCATCCACCTCCGATCCCAAGTCGGCCAACACCTGCGGCTGGATCGGGATGTTGGTTGGGATTTGCAGCAGCGGCGCGGGCGGCTCGAAGTGCGTGTTGCGCGACGGGGGGAGGAAGTTGGGGTCGCTGGTGGGGTCCATGGAAAGAGTGTAGCGGGAGGTGGAGGGTAACTCCGGTTCGCAATGGATGGAGGTGGGCGCCGCGCACGTGAGCCGGGGTTCGTCACCTGACCGCGCCCGACCCGGCACAGAACTCGGGCTGCGGGGCAAAAATATCGTCACAGACAGGATTCGAACCTGCGCAGGCAATGCCCAACACCTGAGCTGCTGATAGCAGGGTGTCGCCTTAACCACTCGGCCACTGTAACTGGTATGTATATGGGGTCGAATGTGCGGAATATGACTAGGAAGTGGATGCGGGACAGACTTTGGAGGTTCAAACTTTGGAGATCAGACTTTGAAGATCAGACTTTGGAGATCAGACTTTGAAGATCAGACTGCGAGATTTTAGGGTTGTGAAAATCAGATTATCGTGTTCAGCCAATCAACCAATACAGGCGGGTTGGGACTGGTGAAGCCGGGCTGAATGATTCAGTGGAAGTGGATGTAGGCGTGGCGAAACGCAGCCGCTTGGCCGGCTCTACCGGTGGTCGCAAATGTTTCTATTACCTACCCAAATTACCCTAGCACGCTTCTAGCGAGCACACACAGTCCTTCTTGATGCAGCCCGCGCACCGGTTGAGCCGCGTGTTCATCACACACTTCACCTTGCGCTTGCGGCACGCCATGCACAGGCTCTTGCGCGAGTTCGGCGCCGCGCTGCACGAGCCTGCGCCTGCGCCCGGCTTCGTCACACGCACCGGCAGCGCCCGCTTCTTCTCCACCACGGCCGCGTCCGGCCCGCGCTTGCCGTGCCCAATGTCTTCCTTGGTGAAGCCCTTGGAAAACCCGCACTCCAAGCCCTTTCCGCCGCACGACAGGCAGCACTTATACTTGATGAGCTTGCTGTTGGACAACACCACCGCAAACCCGTGGGCCGTGTGCACGGCGCGTCCCGCAGCCACCGCGTGCTTCTGCGCGGCCGACAACACCGCGTACTCGGCAGGCTCCTCGCCCTGCGGGAACGTGCGGCTGAGCAATACCACGTCTGCATCGCACTTGACTTTGCGCGAGCGGCAGTTGTCGCATGAGGGGCCAAGGCGCTGGCGGCGCTTGCGCGGCACCGAGTCGCCCATAAACGCCGCGGCCTCGGGCGCGTACGATGCATAGGGAAGCGCCAGAAGCAGCGGCGGCGACCCGCCAAGGCGCGGCGACAGAAGGGGCAGCGCCAGCGCCGCCAGGGCTCGCGACAGCGTCAGCGACGCCAACAGCGGGTTGGACAACGCGGACGGTGTGTGGAGCGAGTATGCGTCATGCAGCTTGAGGTTGTTTTCCGTGAGGCTGCCTTCCGGGAGACGCACGCGGTGCGAAATGGGCGGGAGCGTAATGTGGCTCGGCCTCCACAGGTTCAACAGCGCGTAGTGGGGCAAAATGTGGGAAACCGCCTTGTCGCCGTTCATCATGATGGAATACGACACGAGGTCGTTAGCAAGGGTCATAGCGAAAGCAGTGTTGCAAAACAGAATAGATTATTGGGGCGCAAACGATGCACACACGAAAGAACGGTCAAAATGGGCAAAGCTGTCTTGGACCTGGGATGCACCTCTGAGACGATAAATGTTGGCTGGACGGGGGAAGCCCGGAGGGGAGCGGCTCTTATATACTGGCTGCAGTGTTGTAGCGTCAGATGCAGCGTCTGGGGTATCCTGATAGCACGGGTGGGCCGAGCGGCACTTGCAGCCAATTGCCCGTCCGCCGCCGCTCCGCAGCACCCAAACGCGCTGTTTTGCGCCCCCGGCCCCCGCGTCCCCGCCTCACCTACGGAAAACCTCGGGTGCAAATCCCGGTACCACAGGTGTGGTCCTGCACCCACCTGAGATGGGTTAATCCGACAAACGGTAGCCACGGGTGGAACCGGGTGCCATGCGCACGGAGGCGCTCCGCAGAATTGACGCGCTGGTCACACGATTTATCCGGTCCCGAGCACTTTCAGGGTACTACACCTCCGCTATTACTATGAGGTGGCTGGAACTCTGGTCGGCATTTTATCGGCCACAGAGCTGAACGCTGTCTGTGACGAGGGAGGGGTATGTTTCATCGCACCCTGGCGTCCCAGCAAAATGCAGGAACATCCCTTCAACCGAGCGGACTGCACCGGTTTGAGTCGGGTGACATTAGTGGGTGCAGGCCGGTGACTCAAGCTCCGAAGTGGCTCCGACTTGAGTCAAGTGTGTGTGAGCGCCGCCCGAGACATCGATTGCCATTTCTCCGGGAGATATGTCGCATTATATGTTTTCGAGGCAACGTATGTCGCATCGCCGACGCTCGCATCTCGCCAGTCTGGCCGTGTCGGAAACCCGGAGCGCAGAAGATTCACCCTTCCCGGGCCCGCGTGCATGAAAAGTCCGAACCTGTGCGGAGTTTGACGCACGGAGCTACAGCTCCGACCGGCCAATGGCAGGATCGCACGACGAGATGCCTATGTGGTGGAGTGACGGTATGCGACTACAATTTCGCCACACTGCGACATTGCGCTCCACGCAAACGCAATCCACAACTCGGAAACTTCCGCATCCGGTGGCTGGTCGCTCAAGTCGAGCGGATTGTGGTGGTCCGGAGGTACGGGTACGGGCGTCCTGTGGCTTCGTGGCAAGCCGCAACAATGGGAAGGTGCTAGCGAGCAATAACCGTGGCTTCTCCAACATTGTCGCAGTAACACATGGTCGGAATTCCGGCAAGACCTTTCTGGAATAGTACCCACGACATTGGGGTGCTTCCTTGTATCTTCTCGATCTGAATTCTTAGAGAGCCGCCGAACCCCGTTTAAATCTCCCCCACCTCTTTATCCACCTGTCTTGCTCCGCCAGACCTCACCTGAGATGTTGTGAGCACTTTCGTAAACTGCGTAGGCGTTATCTCGAATGTCGTGGTCATGGGGGTCCTCTCCACTTTTAAAGTGTGCCCGACATGCAACTCTTCCGCAGATTTCTTACAAACTACTCACTGGTTTACGCCCAGATGCGCGCGCCGCAAATCTTGATACACCTCGCCTGTGATCCGTCCAGATTTTCCGCGGTCGATGTCTCCTCACGACATTTTCGCGGGGATTTGGAATTGTACGGGTTGGGCGACGTGAATCTGAGACGACATTCCCGCGGAAATTACTTCTGTCGCGGGTCCATTGGCGCCAAAGTCTCGAAGTGATAATGTGCTACACGCGATCTGCCGCACTTTATTTAACCGAATCATTAAACCAAATGAAAGCTTCACTCAACCTAATAATATTGTCAAACCAAATAGAAATTTAAGAAACCAAAAAAAACTTCATTCAACCAAAACGAAAACTTTTAAATTAAATATTAACTTCATTCAACCAAACACCTCATTCAACCGAATAGCAACTACAAAATCACATAACTGCTGGTCGTTCCTCCTCTTCCAGCAGGCTCTCTCTTCTCTTCTTGCCCAATTCCTCTTTCCCCTCAAACTTTTATCCAATTCAAAATAACTTAAGGCGGATTTTCTTCTAGATTCTCATCCCATCCTCTCGTCTCCTTCCGCCGCGACACATTCCTCGATGGAGATAGTGTTGGTGTCCTGCACCTATTCTACCGTTTTGGGAAATCATAAACATCTGCTTTTCAACTACACCTTTTCTCCACTATGGAATTAGAGGGCCCGCCGTCGGTGCTCAGCACGCCGATCAGAAAAATCAGAAATCTCAATCTCAATAGCCCCTCTACCAGCCCACTACAGAATCTCCGGGCCAAAAGCCCGCTGTCCTCTGTACGGTATCCAAGCTTGAGTGATCTACCCAGCGACCCCATCTTCTCGAGCATGGTCGACAGAGGATACTCACAGACTATCAGCAATACTGTTTTGCGTGAACTAGACTCGCGTGCCAACGAAATCTCCTCCAAAGTCGTTCCAAAGCCGCTCACAAACAAGAAAAAGCGCTACTCGGGTGTACATCGGCCTCTTTTCGCCAAGATGGAATCGATTTCTGCCCATTATGCAGCCTCTCGGTCAGCTTCAGGGCTGCTGCCTCACAAGGACTATATGGGTAGTGCTACCAAGAAGAGGCGGACGCTCAATGGGCCAGAGGAAATTTTCGGTGCTTTAGCACGTGAAAACGATTCCCCGGTGCGTTTGAAAGCGGATTCGGGCCCACCCGACCAGGAAATGGAATTAGATAAGCCTTTCTTGGAACCGGCCTCTCTTTTGGCCGCTAGTCTGACCCCTCACTTGGCCCCGGTATCAAAACTATCTCCCGAGTCCAAGTTGGCAAGCGCATCACCCTTTCTGTCCAACAAACATGGAAGCAACCCCTATCAGCTCAACTCTTCACCTGTGCGCTCCTCCAGCACGTCTCCTACGCGATCCAACAAAATCTCTCCTTCAAAGGGCTCAATGAATTTAAACGGCCTTCTAAATGACAACACCGTGTTCGCCAAACCAGCGCCGCCACAAAAAATACGCCAAAGCTCTTTGCAAATGGCTGGTGTAGTTTCGAGTCCGCACAAGGAGTCCTCCATACCTGTAATACAACGGGGAGTACCGGGTACGTCTTTTCTGTCTAGATCATCGATTCCATCGCTCCAGAAGAAGCTGTCTATTCCGTCGTTACAAAAGAAACAATCTTCCCTGTCACTTCAAAAATCCTCCTCAATTCCGGCTCTTCAGAAGAAACCATCAATTCCATCATTACATAAAAAGCCCTCGATCCCGGCGCTACAGAAAAAGCCATCTGTGTCAACACTTCCGAAGCCGTCTGGTCCCCTCCACAAATCTGTTCTTCAAAAGAAGCTGTCTCTCGCGTCGCTTACCAAAAACTCAACGAACTCTTACATGGCACCTACACACCAGCCTTCACAAACACTTCAGAAAAAGCCTTCTATCCCATCGATACAGAGCGCTTCGTTCAAAAAGCCTCTGGGCCCCTTGCATCACGTCCCTGCTAAATCGATTCCTAGTACTCAATCCCCACAGTCTATACGTACTGCTTCGTCGCTATCAACGGTGAACTCCAGCAAGGAACCCTCGGTGTACGCTTCTACAGCACCAGGGCTGCTACCGCACTTTTCTCCCAGCAGTTACCTGGAGAAACAGACAAGCGCCAGCCATAGGCCGAATGTGACGATACCCAAGCCGTTTTCGTTGTATGAGAGACCCACATTATCTTCATCTCAAAAGAGTCTACAGTCTCTGTCAAGCACTCGCACTTTAGAGGATATGCGCTCTGCTAGTCAAAGGTCTCTTAACAGATTTCAGCGGTTCAAGAACAGGTTTTCTTAGCTGAATAAACACATACACTTCAATGTAAATTATTGTCGCGCAATTCGGTGTGGCTTACAATTCTTTGTACTCAAGCGACAATCGATTTTCGCCTGAAGTAAGTGGGACACAGACAAGTTCAACCTCGCTTAATGTGATACCCCACTGCCGTTATTATAAGTTCGATGAACCGGTCATTTATTGGAGCACAAGGTGCGCGGTGTTCAAAGTTTTCTTATTCTAGGTATACATGCGTTTATAATACATGGAAATGTTGGGTTTCCAACGATTTCACGCGCCGTCGATAGTCGTATTTTTCAGGTGGTGCCATATGACTAGCGAGCCGAATTCGATCTCATTTTATGTGATCATCAATGTCGCCCGATTTCGAGAGATTGACTGCACCATCTATTCAGTCTAAATTCTAGCTCTAGAAATCTTCAAACATTGTAGAAATCAAAAGTCAACTCACAATATGCATTTTTCGATGCCGCGGGTTCAGCCGCGCGTCTTACTTAGCGTCGTACAATATTCATTTCCTGGTTCATGCGCTGAGTCCGCCTTTTTTTGTCGGTGCGAATGTCTCATGCATGCACGAGGCAGCATAGAGGTTGTTGGGTTAAATTTGATCTTGAGTTGAATTCAATTTAAACGAATGCTGAAAAAGATGGAGTCGCTGATACGTTGCTGCGGAAAACTTGCAAGATGAGGGTAGTTGCATTCATCCTTGCTCGTCAATTTGCGATCCTCCACACCCTAAAGAGCGAATCTTCGGGTAAAATCCGGCCAAGTGCATATATAGTGATTATGCACGAAATGCATGAAATGCATGTACGGCGCCACTACGCCGCAAGAATATGTTAGAAAGATACGGTTAACATCGTCTGTATTGAAAAGGTATAAGTACTAGTGAATCTCGTCAATGACTGTAACGTGTCTCAATGATTTTTGTCCCCTTGTTGCTTGCATGGCTCATTTTGCCCTTTGCCAGTGCAAAACGTATCTTTTATGGTAATGGAGGTGTCGCCTTCTACACCTGCGCTACTGCCGTCCAAAAGGCAGCAGCATTTTGCGAAGGTGAATATGCTGAGATTCCCTACCTATGCCTTTGCGCTAATTCAAACGCGATGGCCACCGTGACCGGATGCTTTGCCGATATCGACGAAGATGCTTCCGAGGCTAACAGTTACTACACATACTTCTGTAACGCAAACTTCCATACCAACTTTACCTCTGAGACTATCGAACAAGCTTACATGCTTTACAAAGCTACGGCTCAAAATTTGACCACTCTGACCGCAGTAAATGTGTCGACAACCCCTTTGATCATTCCTCAACTGCTTTACCCTGAGTTGGAGTTGTTGAAAAAATCTTTCAAAGTTACCTTGGGAAATGTGGACTATACTTGGTATTTTGGTATTGGTTGTCTTGCCTACTGGGGTTTGATGCTAGTCGTATCTGGAATTGTCAACTGGTGTGCGGTTTTGTTCCCAGGCTTGAGAAACTTCTTTAACGGTGCCCTCAGCAAGCTGATTCGCCGCTTGGTGGTTCTTCCCGCTTTGGCTGGAATGAATAAGAACGTTCCTCTGCGAGCTTTCGGTATTTTCGATTTTATTATGCCTTCAAGATTGGAATCTATTGTGTCATTCTGCTTCTTTTGGTTGGTATTTGTCCTGAATGTCTTTGGGATCAAGTACGTTACTGAGGATCCACAATACACCTCCAAATCTACTGCTATTGCTTCTCTTGTTTCCAACAGAACGACTCTTCTTGCCATGATTCTTACTCCATTAGCTTTCTTGATGGAAGGGAGAAACAATATCTTGCTTTGGGTCACTAGATGGAAGCGCTCCACTATGATTTACTATTCTCGCTTTATCGGAAAATTAGTCGTTCTTATGGTTTTTGTCCACATGTTGTGCATCACTTCATTGTATAACCTGTTGGGCATTTACTCTCTGGAAATTAAAGGGCCTGACATGTCGTGGGGAATTGTCGCCCTCGTTTGTGGATTTTTGATGTGGGCCCTTACCACATTCTTCTTCAAAAAAAACTACTATGAGTTCCAAGCCACCGTCAAGATTCCATTGGTTATCTTCTGGCTTATCGGTATGTGGTTCAACACGGCTTCATTTCAAATCAATCAAATTATATACCCAAGTTTTGCTGTATGGGGATTTGACACTCTTGTTAGAGTGATAAGAATTATCTCGTTCGGCTTCCCCTCGGCTCAAGTTTCCTTATTGCCAGACAACACTTTGAAAATCGAAATGCCAAAACCAAAGACATGGACATCTGCTCCTGGCAGATATGCTTATGTTCACTTCTTGGACGGCCTTTATTTTTTCCAAAACCATCCTTTCATGTACTACGAGTCTGTTTCCAACAACACTTTAATCATGAAATGTAAGGTTCACGACGGAATTACCAAGACCCTTTCCCGTAAATTGGAGGCCAGTCCAAAGGGGCAATTAGCTATTCGCATTGCCGTTGATGGTCCTTATGGTTTCAGCTCCCCCGTTCATCACAATTCCGTTGTATTTGCTGCTGGTGGATCTGCTATTGGAGGAGTTTACTCAGAGGCAGTTTCATTCGCCAAAAAATCCGTCGACAGCTCCCGCTCAATCAAATTGGTGTGGGCCGTGCCAAACTTTGACTCTGTTGCAGGCTTTGAAAAGGAACTTCAAGAACTCTCTACTACTTCCGTTGAGGCTACCGTTTATTTGACCAACGCTGCTCAAATTGAACGTACTTCCATTAAAAACGAGGAGAGTAAGAGCCTAGAGGAATCCATTCCAGAAAAAAGTGTAGACTACGCTTCCAATTTGCAATCGAGGTTACAGCACGTCACCTTTGTTTACGACCGTCCTCAATTGCAAAATGTTGTTGAGCAAGAAGTTGCCGAAGCCAATGGATCTATCGCATTCGTGGTTAGCGGACCAGCTAGAATGTCCGATGAAATGAGAAAGCATGTGGTGCAGCAAATTGGCCAGAACGAAAAGCGTGTGGACTTCTACGACCAAATGCAAATTTGGGCTTAGTCAGTAATGGTTATGACAAGGATAATGATAATAATATCAAATTTGATAATATCGGCGATGTTATCAATGATTGCAACTAAAGCTAGTGTTTAATAGCTGATAAATAACGATTTGACTATAAATAAGAAAAAGATAGCCTCGTCGTTTTATAAGGTAAATTAGCATGTCTGCAATGAAGTTCCTGGCCGGTCTATAAGCATCTCGCGCAGTCCTGAACAAACTCAGGCACTCCGAATCCTGGAGCAACGACATCCGTACATTCGCTTCACGCCCAAATCCTCAGAAACACTTATTTCTAAATTACCGAAAATATGGCCGTTGAAGAAACCGAAACTCGAGTAATCTTGACTCATCCAAGCAACCCTAAAACTTGTGTGGAAATCCTCAAATACGGCGCCACTGTTATCTCGTGGAAGGAGAACGGTGCAGAGCAACTCTGGCTTTCAGAAGGAGCCAAGTTGGATGGCACCAAACCGGTGAGAGGCGGAATTCCACTTGTGTTCCCGATTTTCGGCAAGCAGAAGGATCCTAACCACCCGACTGCCCAATTGCCCCAACACGGATTTGCCAGAAACTCCACGTGGGAGTTCTTGGGCCAAGTTAGTGAAAGCCCTGTTTCGGTGCAGTTTGGCTTGGGCCCAGAGAATGTGGAGCCCGAGTTGCTCAAGCTTTGGGCTGAGGGCAAGAATGACTTCACTCTTATCTTGACCGTGACTTTGGCCGAGGACAACCTCAAGACTAAGATCGAGGTGGAAAACACCGGATCCAACGAGTTTGAGTTCAACTGGTTGTTCCACACTTATTACCGGGTGAATGATGTCACGGACTCTTTGGTAACCAACCTCTTGGACTCCAAATGCTACGACCAATTGCTTGGAGAGCACTACGTCGAGAAGGCACCCATGCTTCAATTCCACGAGGAATTCGACAGAATCTACCATACTGTCGATCTGGATAAGGTGCTCCAAATTGTGGACAAGGGTAAAGTTTTGATGACCATGCAAAGAACCAACTTGCCTGATGCGGTGGTCTGGAACCCTTGGATCAAGAAGTCGGAGGGAATGGCTGACTTCCAACCCAAATCAGGCTACATGAACATGTTGTGTATTGAGCCTGGACACGTTGGCACGTTTGTGAAGGTTTCCAAGGGCGAAAAGTGGAGTGCAGAGCAAAAGATGACGCCATCGGGTGAAATTCTTATTCAAACGGACATTTATTCAGTTTAGGAAGTGGCCGGTGCATTCAATGTCGCTTAGAGACCGAAAAGACGAAAACTATATTTGCCATGCACGTTTGGTGTCTTGTAGGCCTGTAGGAGATGATATGGAGGCTCATTGTTGTTATCAAGGTGATCTGCGCGAATTAAATGTAGCATAAGATCAAGCAAGGCATGAAGTCTCCTTACGGGTGATGAAATTAGCGTATGAAAATTTTTGGTGAAACTTTGTGGTGATCTGGGAGCCGTCATGTATTTTTATAGTCTCCCGACTTTATACATTTTGGAACAATGGTTAAAAAAATGCGAAATATCAGCAAAACTCGACCCCCCTGGGATGTAACGTAGGCTGCGTCACATAAAAGCACCACTTTAATGTTATAGCATCAAGTCAACAACAAGATTCTTAGAGCAATCATCAACATAATCCAGTAGTGAACCAGTCGGGCCAAAGTGATCTACCAGTGCTGGAACCAGACAATTCTGGTCGGGCTACCGCATTAGTCCACCACCATGCGCAACACTAAGATTACGTCACAACCAAACTGCAAACCACAGCCGGAGGCAAGGAGGCAGTAGCAATGGGTCAGTAGGGTAGGAACCAGCCCCTAACCACCCCGGAATTCACACATCCCGGCCTCCACCCCGCAGGCCCCTATAATGTCACGTGCGCGGCGCATCGTGATCGGCCGGTGCTTTTTACCGGGACATTTTTGGTCCACCACAGTCTCGTTGCAGTGGAACACCTACATCATGTCCGCCATCCTAAGGTTCAAGCCGTTTCGCATGGCTTACAAGAAGTTCCACAACTACTTCTTGCTGGAAAAAGAACCCACCAGCACCTTGGCAGACCTCGACTTTGACACGGATATCCGCAAGTCAGTGCAGCGGCTACAGAGCCACCAGTGGACGGTGGCAGAGGCGGCACACTACTCGTTTCTCACGCTGGTGATTCTATTTGTGTATGTGATATTTCCGGCGCTGTTTTTGTTCAAAACGCCCATCCTCGCGGCGTTTGGGCTCTGCTGCTTGATGCCCTTGACACTGCAGTTCTTTGTCTCTGCCTTGCCCATCTTCTCGTGGTTGGCGCTCTTCTTCTCCGCATCCAAGATCCCGGTGGACTGGAAGCCCGTGATCAGCGTCAAGTTTCTTCCGGCCATGGAGACCATTTTGTACGGCGACAACTTGTCCAATGTCTTGGCGGCCACCAACAACTCCGTGCTCGATGTGATGGCGTGGTTGCCGTACGGAATCATCCATTTTGTGTCGCCGTTCGTGGTGGCGCTCTTCATCTTCCTTTTTGCGCCTCCCACGTCGTTGCGTTCGTTCGGCTTTGCCTTTGGCTACATGAACTTGTCGGGCGTGTTGATCCAGCTCTTCTTCCCCTCCGCTCCCCCGTGGTACAAGAACTTGCACGGGCTCGAGCCCGCGAACTACCTGATGAACGGCTCGCCCGGCGGCTTGGGCCGCATCGACGCGCTTTTTGGCGTTGACATGTTCACCACCACTTTCGAAAACTCGCCGTTGGTGTTTGGCGCGTTTCCGTCGCTTCACTCCGGATGTGCGGTCATGGACGTGCTCTTTTTGTCCTGGCTCTTCCCCAAGTACGGCTACGTGTGGTGGGGCTATGCCTGTCTCTTGTGGTGGAGCACCATGTACTTGACCCACCACTACTTCATTGACTTGATCTTCGGCGCCATCTTGTCGGTGCTGGTGTTCACCTACGTCAAGTATACCAAGTTGCCGGTCGTGGACGCTTCCAAGTTCTGCCGCTGGAGCTACACCAGCGTGGAACTCCCGAATGTGGCTGCGCGCGACCCACTACTGACGTTCGTGCCGTTGCACGGCGATGCAGAGGAGGGCCATTTGCACCCGTTCTACAACCATCCTTCTCTCGACGCCAGCTTTGAGATGGCGGCAATGAGCGTCTCCCGCGAAAGCGTGGCTGCACCCCCCATCATCCCGGAAGAGACGGCCGAGGAAGCCGAAACCGACAGCAGCGCTTCCAACCTGGTTTTTGACGCCGGCTTCGACGCGGAGACCCATGTGAGTCTGCACGCATCAAGCATGTCGTTGAACGAAATGGCCATACCGGTATCCGCGTACAAGCCCAAGAGAAGCGTATAGTTTTCCGCATACAGTGCTCTGGCCAGCGAGCACCCCCTAATCATGGCATGTATCATATAATGCGACGTCTGCGCTCTCGTAATCGTGATGGTTCTGGTAGTCTAGAATGGCGAGGCTCATTTGCCCCGCCGGCTTCCCGCCCATACACAGCTACTGTGTAACCATGCCGCTCCCGTATCATATGCTGGTCTTACATGATATCCATATGCTGGTTTCAGACCATATGCTACTCTGCCTCAAATCCGTATGCATTTCTATGTACATGGCCGCTGGCCCCTTCCCATCTTTTAGTTAGGCACCTTCTCGAACACTCTTTGGTAGGTGGTGCCGACATTCAACTTGCCCTTCATGTCGTTTTTGATGATGCTCGATCTCAAGATTCTGGGATCTCTTCTCAACGTTCTCAACAACTCTTGCTGCACCGCAGAAGAAGAGTCAAACCCCATCATAAAGTGGTAGCCCTGAAAGTGTCTTTCCTGTTCCTTAGACATGATCTTCGGTAAGGGCTTGGGTCCCAAACTGGTAATCTCTCGGATGACTCCTCTGTTATTCAAAATCAACTTTCCCACAGTGGATGCGATTTTACTCGCTTCTTTGCTAGCCAACACGGGGTCAGATATACGGGCAATGGCAAATAGTTCGTAGTACATTGCGTGGTGTTGGTTAGTTCATAGAGCCGATGAATTTTTTTCTCTCTGTGAGGTAGTGCGAAGCACAAAAACACATTGACGGTGTGGGTATCATGAGCCTTTGAAAGCGTAGTTCCCAATGCAAAGAAGTAAAATGTCTTCCCGCAGAAGCTGAACTCAAATGCCCGTGTGTGAAAGAGGTGGAGCTGGTGCCAGGTATTGGCTACTCTATAAATGAAGTGATCCTACTATAAGATGACATCAACAGTTGGGGATTCTGTCTCTGTTACATGCTTCTTGTGAGCACGCATTTGCCATTGGTCAAACACCACTTCAAAGCTCAAATCATTCAATCCTGAGACGAGCGTCAGTATTCGTCCATGCATGGTAGGGTTGGGTGTGCAGGCGCAACGAATTCGGCGACGTTCCAATTAGCGGAACGGAACGCGGCATTGAGAGGGCCGTGTTTCAGACCACGTATCAAGTCTTACCCGGTCATGTACTATTCCGTCTGTTTTAAGCTCCGATACATGTATGGTCAGCAGGCAGAGACATTTTGGGTAGTACTCGCGCAAGTGGACAGGGCGTAAAACGATACGTCACATGCAGCCGCGACTTAGTACCATGTAACCATAGATTCAAACAAAAATAGCTTTCGACTACATAAGAGCTTTAGGCAGGCGCAGCAGGCAACGTGGGTGATCGGGCACGGAAACGAAAACAAACAAACTGTACAGCCCCTATACGTCATGCGGGAATGCGTCAAGAACGCAGAAGAAGACGGACATACATAAAGCTGCAGGCCGCACTATATAAGGAAACTGCAATTCTCAACTTCTGCCCCCAATCACAATGTTTGGCTTTGGCGACCACGAAGAATCCTACAATGCCGTTTACGGCGAACAACACGAGGGCAAGTTTTCTCACGAGCTTCTTGCCGGCGCTGCTTCTTTCGGTGCGGCCAAAGTCTTTGAGGACAGACAAAGACGTGAAGGAAAGCCAGTGAGCCACGCGTTTGCTAAGGAATTGCTCGCTGGGATTGCTGGTGGTGAAGTAGACAAGTTGTTTGAGACTCACGGGTTGGACTACTTGGACAAGGAGAAGGCCAAGCACGAAGCGAGAAGAATGGCGACCGAAGGCTACGACCAGCACTACGGTCAACAAGAGGAATGGCACCCAGATTCACAGCCACCGTTCGAATACAACAACGAAAGATACAACCACAACCGAGGCTACGAAGGAGGCAGAGAGGAAAGATTCGACGACCGCAGAGAGGAGAGATTCGATGATCGTAGGGAGGAAAGATTCGATGACCGCAGAGAGGAGAGATACGATGACCGCAGAGAGTACGGCGGCAGAGAAGAGAGATACGAAGAGCAAAGATACGACAGATACTAGTCGAGTCAGTAGTCAGATGTGATTCATCACGCACAATATACGAGCAGTACATGAAACAAGTATGCACACTGAGATACTACTGTGAGACGCTGCGCCATCACATCGAGCATTAGTGCAAGATTGGTTTCGCCTTCAAGACAGTAATTTGGATCCACTCCTGGTGCGTAAAGTCAATCGAATAGCCATTCCTTTTTTTCGAATCGTAACTAGCGGTTTCTTGTTCAGCAGTTCACACAATGTGAAGAAACGTCATTGTTGCGTCATTAACAAAACTGGTAAGAAATGAGAGCCGTTTCAACAGACTGGATCTCACAGCTAGGTTTAGACTGACGGACGAAGACCGTGGCATGTGCGCATCGACATTGGTCGGTCAGATCTTCTTTTCTCCGAAAACGCCAAGAGATTGTAGAAGGCGCCGCGCATTGACGTCTCGGCAAAGCTTGCATGAAGTCTGACAAACAATGCCCTCCCACCAGCTCGTTTGTGTTGCTTCACGTCTGGATCTGGGGCATATGTAAAATTGGACACCATTTTGCACTGGTTCATGAGTCGGCTGAGCGCGAAACGCATGCAAGTGGCCTTGCATGACTATAAGTAGAGCGTTTACGCCTTAACATTCAGCTCTATTGAAGGGGAATACAAAATGACCACAGCACCAGTTTCCGGAGCTAAGACTGTATTGGCATTTCAAATGACAAACCGTTAAGCTAAAAAGTACCGGGCGGCAGGCTTACTTCGTAACCGGCGAGCTTTAGGCTCAATTAGGTACAAATATCTCAGACTAAATCAATCCCTCTCTAATCAACAAGAGTATTTTTGACGAGGCCTTCTCGAACAACTCTACGTCTTTTTGTACACAGTGTCTTCAATGATGCTCGATCTGATGAGGTGGAAACGAGATGATCAAGCCGGCTATCACTCATACCGTTAGTGTTTGAACGAAGCCCACAAATTTGGCTAGAGAATAATTTACGCCTCCTGAGCGGTGGCTTTTGGAGATTTTGTATGATGACGAATCTCAATAAAACTCAATGACGCACGAGAAGGCCATCACAAATCCGAGTGAGGGCAGTTCGGGCTCAAAGACATTTGCGAAGCTGCATGGGGTAAATAGGGAAAAAGCCTTACTTCCATTTGACCACCGTTGTGTTATGGTTTTCGGCCCTTTCGCTTATGCAGATGAATGTGCGGATTCATATAGCTCTGCGCTAATATGGAATGAGATTAATCGAAGACGATTTTTAATTGAAAAAGGTGACGATGAATTTTCATTCTCCATACCAGCTGTAGGTGCCCCAGATGTGGCAAATTGCATATTGTTGCTTATGACGATGGCTTGCAGGAAAGGGTTATTGGCAGTATTTGAAATAGGGACAGCCAACTCTTGGGTATCGCTAATAGTGTTACCAGAGTCTCATCTCCGAGTTGAAGGAACTTCGGTGGCACTACGGAAGTAGTCAAAACAGTGGTGTGGTGAACAAGATCAAGACAGAGAGCTGGGTCATCGGATGGATTATTGACGCCTCATTCGTGAAACCATTGACCTAGTCTCCAGTTTCTCGTAACAATTTTTACAGATGACTCAATCAAAAATTCTCATAATTAATGAATTGTGACTTTAAATTGGAAGTTGTGTGTAGGTGGAGTTCAGACGATAAATGGCAAGCGACCGCGAGTAAAGCCGACTTTTTCAGGAAAGCAAAAATAATCCTTGAGGTCTATTGAAGACAGAGTGATCTAATATGTAGTTGTGATGAAACCATTACAGCAGATTGAATTAGGCTCTAAAATTCACTGTGATTTCAAGTGTTTTCAAAATTCACTATAATTAGGTATTGTCAGGATATCCAGACCGTCATATCCTCAGTACACCTTCTCACACTTTAATCAAATGATATAGATCTGATTCGGTGATGGCGCAGTTACTGAATAGGGGAAATCTTATCATCACTCTGAAACGAGGTTGATCAGCTACACTGGGCGGAGACGCCGAATATGCATTTCTCCCCGTTTAGCTATATTCGCACAAATTCGCTCCTACGAGAGCTAAATTCTTAGAAACGGAAAGATTTCTGCTCCCGCTAGTACGCACAGGAAAAGGAGAAAGGCGGCCAGGCACACAATATGAAACTGAGCCAAATCAGTATTCATTCTCCGATGCACCTGAAAAAGGACAAGGTTTATGAACGCAATGCCCCGCGGATCACAATTCGGCACATTGGAACTTCCACCCGTACACCAAAGATATACGCGCTACACGAGCAACGCGTCAGTCTACACCAACATCTCCATGTCCTCTACCCGCCCCGATCTCAAATTCTCGGACTCAGTGGACGAGCGGCTGTTTTACCGCAAATATGCACAACTTCCACCCAAGGAGCTGGCGCAGCTTCTTCGGCTCGTGGACCACAAGGACTACTTCTCCGCGTTTGGTGAAGACGCAGAGTTGATTGCCGAGGCGGTGTACAAAACCCTGCTGGTGCTCAAAAAATCAGGCAGCACGGTATACGTGACGATTTCGCCGCAGGTGTTTGCGTCTGTGGCGCGCTTTGCGTTGGTGGACAACAGCTACAAGGTGGAGATGTACAACAAGCAGCTACAGTTGGTGGTGACCGCCACGCCCGGCAACCTCGAGCGGTTGGCGCAGGAGTACGGCGTGGAGTTGGAGGCGATGCTCCGAGACGGCCTGACTCCCATGGTGGCCGCAGTCAAGTTCTCTGCGGCGGCCACCAAGAAGGTGGGCGTGTGTTTTGTGGACTTGCTGAACCGGGCAGTGCACGTGTGCGAGTTTGACGACAACGACCTTTTTTCCAACTTGGAGCTGGTGCTCTTGCAGGCCAACGTCAAGGAGGTGATTCTTCCTGCGCTGTACCGCCCGGACCCGGCGGACGCGCTGTCGGCCGACGTGATCAAGCTCTTCCAGGTGCTCAACAAGATCGGCTCGCTTGTGGTGGGCTCGGTGAAGCCCGCGCTTTTCTCTGCCGCCAACGCAGCCCAGGACCTTGCCAAGATCGTGGCCGCACCCAATATCGACCCAGACGCGCCCAATTTTCTCGAGCTAGTCTTGGCGTCGAAGGGCATCGATGCTGCGCAGTACGCCTTGTCGCTCGCCGGCTGCAACGCTCTAGTGCAATACCTCGGCCTCTTGGCCGACGCAGAGGCTCCCACCTACACGCTCGACAGGTACAGCCTCGCGTCGTTCATGAAGTTGGATCTGTCGACATTGCGCGCACTCAACATCTTCCCCCCGCCCCTGGCGGGAATAGCGCCGGCGCCCGCCGCCGCGTCCATATTTGACCTCTTGAACAAGTGTAAGACGGCCGCAGGGACGCGCTTGCTCTCGCAGTGGCTCAAGCAACCGTTGACCGAGGCCGCCGCCATCGCCGAGCGCCACCGCTTGGTGGGCCACATGGTGCACGACACCAACTTGCGCGTGTTTGTCGCTTCCGAGTGGCTCGCGCAGGTGCCTGACGTGCGGCGCTTGGTGAAGAAGATGGCTGCCTCCATCAAAAAGCCGTCCGCGTCGGAAAACAAAAAGTTGGACGAGGTGGTGCGCTTGTATCAGCTCGTGGTGGCGTTGCCGGCGTTGGTGGAGATGCTTCGCATTTCCATTGACGAGTGCGAGGATCCGGAGGTGAAGCAGTTGTGCCAGACCCACTGGTTGGACCCGGTGGTGGCCAACCAGCAGTCCTTGCTCAAGTTCCAGGAGCTCGTAGAGACCACGGTAGACTTGACGCCTTTGGATGCGCCGTCCTCCTCTGCGCTTTTGCACACTGACTTCAATATTCGCCCCGAATTCGACGACTCTCTCATCGCCATAAACGATAACTTACAGGCCACATCGTCCCAAATCCAGGCAGAGCATAGCACCGTGGGTGACGACTTGGGTATCGACACGGAAAAGAAGTTGAAATTGGAGAAGCACGCGCAACACGGCTGGTGCTTTCGGGTCACTCGTATCGACTCCGCGATCTTGCGAAACACGGCTGATCGTTACATCGAGTTGCAGACCGTGAAGGCCGGCGTGTTCTTCACTACCAAGAGCTTACGGAAGTTGTCGCAGCAGTATCTGGACTACTCAGCTGAATACAACTCCAAGCAGCGCGAGTTGATCAAGGAGATCTTGGCCATTGCCTTAACCTACCAGACGGTGTTTTTGCGCTTGTCATTGGCTTTGAGCCACCTTGATGTACTTGCAGCGTTCGCCAACGTGGCCATCTTTGCCCCGACTCCGTTCGTGAAGCCGCACTTGCACCCCATTGCAGCTGTGGGTACGCCCGAGTTTGCTGCCCGCCGCATCCACCTAACCGATGCCCGCCATCCCGTGCTTGAGGTTCAGGACGACGTCAACTTCATTGCCAATGATGTGGCGCTTGCAAACACTGATGGAAGCTCGTTCGCTATCATTACGGGCCCCAACATGGGCGGCAAGTCCACTTATATCCGCCAAGTGGGAGTAATTGCGCTCATGAGCCAGGTGGGCTCTTACGTGCCTGCACTGGAAGATGGCGGCGCGCCCGAGTTGCCTATTTTTGACGCTATCTTGTCGCGTGTGGGTGCTGGGGATTCGCAATTGAAGGGGTTGTCGACTTTTATGATCGAGATGTTGGAAACGTCGTCGATTCTTGCGACTGCCACAGCGAACTCGTTGATCATCATCGACGAGTTGGGCCGTGGAACATCCACCTACGATGGTTTTGGATTGGCGTGGTCTATCAGTGAACACTTGATTGCTCAGAAGCAGTGTTTCACTCTTTTCGCAACGCACTTTCACGAGCTCACCAAGTTGGCTGACAAGCATCCAGGAAAAGTGCAAAACTTACATGTGGTGGCGCACATTGAGAAAAGCGAAGATGACAGTGGCAACCACGACGATGATATAACTTTGATGTACCGTGTGGAGCCGGGAATTTCCGACAAGTCTTTTGGTATCCACGTTGCAGAGTTGGTGAAGTTTCCCACAAAAATTATCAACATGGCCAAGCGCAAGGCGTCTGAGCTCCAGCATATCAATGCCGGCAGCGATATCGACCCCTATGTTAGCAGCAAGCGGAGCAAGTGCAACACGGAAGAGATAGCAGTGGGAGTGGAAAAGTTGAAGAAGCTCTTGGTGGCATGGAGATCCCAATGCGTGGATGCGGAGACGCAAAAGTGCACGATGGCATCGGGGGACGCGATTGCGGCGTTGCGGAAATTAGTGGATGGCGGAAGCGACAAGGAGGACAAGTTTATCCAGGAGGTGCTTCAGATGCTCTAGGGAAAAGGGCACACATGCTAGTACGATACGGGTGTATTGAGCGGGTGAAATATATGACACTATGACGGCTACTGGGATTTCTTCAGGGCCAAAGCGGCCTTGTGGGCAGTCAAGCCTTGCGGGTCAACCAAAGTCAACCGCGGCAAGCCGTATCGCTGGTCGAAGCGGTAAAAGCTGTGGGTGGCGGTCAACCAGCAGTGCAAGTACTCCTCGTAGACCAAGTAGAAGTAGACGCCGGTGCCGGTGAACAAGTGCCACCAGCCGTGGCCCTCCAACACAAAGCCGTAGGGCATACCCCACTCTCTGCGCTTGGCGCGGGCCAGTTCGCAGAGGTGAATGTCTAGGTTCCACAACAAGTAGCCGAGCAAGAAGATGGCCACGCCGAAACCCATGGTGTAGTTCATTTTGCGCAACTCGGCCCGGTTGTGGACGTGCGTGCGGGCCAAGACGGCGCTGCGGAAGATGATCCCCGCGTTCAACAACGCATAGCCCGCCTGGTGGATGGTGGGGTTCTTGAAGTGCAAGTAGATTGCGGTGAGTAGAAGCGCGGCGGAGAAGGTGGCGGCGCCTATGAGCACCGAGCTGCGGGGCGACCTGTGCTCGGAGAACACGCTCCAGAAGGGGATGCAAGTGGCGTAGATCATGGGGAGCTCGTCCAAAAGCTGGTACTCGTAACGAAGGGTCATGTGGAACCACCAGGAGCCCACGCCAACGAGCAAAAAGCCGAACGCCAGGTAGATGAAGCGGTGGTCCAAGCGGTTGCGCCAAGCGTTGTAGATGGCCAGGCCGGCCAACAAGATGAACCCGGCGTTGGTGACGGTGTTTAGCAGTTCGGCAATGTAGGGCGAAACGACGTAGTTTTCCTCGCACCAGTCGATGGTGGAGGTGGGAACGCCCCAGAAGCCGTCGGGCTGCTCCGGGGGGTAGGGAATAGCAAAGGGGAGCATGTGCGCGGGTGAGATCGAGACGGAGGTTGGTTGGGATGATTGGAGATTGGGGGGAATTGGAGATTGGGGGTAATTGGAGATTGGGGGAATTGGGATTGGGGGTAATTGGGATTGGGGGTAATTGGGATTGGTTGGGATAATTGGATTTCTTGGGGTGGGTTGGGAGTAATAAATGGGCGGGAGAAATAAATGACAGGGTAGTGAATGGCAGAAGTGTAAATGGGCGGGAGTGGGCAGAGCAATCAGGACCGGGAACCAAGAGAAGCAAGCTTATGTGCGTATGTGAAGTGATATGTGGTCAGGAAAGTGATCAGGAGAGAGATCAGGAGAGAGATCAGGAGAGAGATCAGGAGAGTGATCAGCAAGAAAAGGCACGCGGAAATTCCTTGGGGGGTGTCAATAGAACTATAAACGACTAAGTTTGGTCAATGACAAGTGGT
>JAKTTV010000043.1:0-61621 GCA_030581635.1 Clavispora carvajalis | reverse complement strand
TTGTCCGAGTGGTTAAGGAGAAAGATTAGAAATCTTTTGGGCTTTGCCCGCGCAGGTTCGAGTCCTGCAGTTGTCGTGTTTTTTGGTACCGAAATTTTTACAATGCGACGAACTCGTATACTTTTTCGTAGCGCCTCATTAAGCAGGCTATTTATTGCATATAGGCCTTCTTGATATACCAGCTCAGTGTGAGATCTACCGGGGAAATCCACCTGGAAACCAAATTTTATGATGCGGGACGGAAAGGTTGCACTTATCACGGGTACAAATTCTAACTTGGGCTTGAATATAGCCTACAGGCTTCTCACTGAGTCTCCCCTAGACACAAATTTGACCATAATCGTCACCTCAAGAACACTTCCCAGAGTGAAAGAGGCCATTACAACTATCAAAGAGTATTCCATTCAACACCTCCCTGGAAGACCAGGCTATCTTGAATTTGATTACCTTCTTGTTGACTTCACTGATATGGTGTCTATAGTCTCCGCGTACTACGAATTAAACAAGAAGTACAAACATATTGATTACTTGTTCGTGAACGCTGCGCAATCAGTGAATGCTGGTATCGATTGGATAAAAGCAACCAAATCAGTTTTCAAAAATGTAATCGAGGCGGTGACTTTTCCCACATTCAAGCTTCAGCGCGTTGGAGTGAAATCGGGCGATGGATTGGGTCTTGTTTTTCAAGGTAACGTGTTCGGTCCCTACTATTTTGTGCACAGAATCAAGCATCTACTTCAAGGAGGCGGAAGGATTATATGGGTGTCTTCCATTGTCGCTGAACCAAAATATTTGTCTTTCGACGATTTAGAATTGCTCGAAACACCTGAGCCATATGAGGGATCAAAACGGTTGATTGATTTGGTTCATGCGGGCAACTACCAGAAATGGAACAAAGAAGGAATTCACTCGTATGTTGTTCATCCCGGAGTATTCACGAGCTTTTCTTATTTTCAGTATCTAAACGCTTTCACTTACTATGGAATGATGATCCTATTCTATATTGCAAGATTCATGGGATCCACTATTCACAATATTTCAGGCTATATTGCTGCTAATTCTCCAGTGAGTGCAGCTTTAACACAACCTGACCAGTGCAAGAAATTGGCTGCGTGTTGCAATAGATGGGGGAAAGAATTTTTGGATTTCGTTGAGATTGATCCTACGGGTGCAGAGGATGTGGAGAAGCATTTAAGTGCTCTCGCAATAGTTTGGGACGAAAAACTCAAGGACCAAATCGTTGAAACACGTATACCATAATCGATGCTCCCTGTTACATACAACTATGATTTGTAATCTAAACAATTACACCCGCAACCAGCGGGACATTCATTTGGATCGTCATCTTCATCTTCAGAGAACCACCACTGTGCAGCACAATTAGAATGAAGGACGTGTTCACAGTGAATGCAGAGTACCACTCTCTTCGATACAACTAACCCACAAAGACCACAATATTGAAATTTGTTTCTTTTGCTCGTGTTCCAGCTGTTCGATTTGGCCGTCAGTATGGGAGTTATTGGTGATAATAATTGCTGACTTGGCCCCATGGCTTTCCTGGATCTAAATCCATATGCGCAAAGATGGTCTTCGAAGGAGGATGACGTGGTCGAATTCTTCAGCTTTTCTGGGTAATTGAATTTTAGAATTTTTATTCGATTGAATGGCAATCCCCACAAGAAAAGCGAATCAGCGTAGTGCTTTCGGTACCACATGATCTTTTCAGGATCTATTTCGCTCAAGAGTGAGCCTGAGTACACGTGCTCGTATAGGTTTAAGCTTTCCATGTTCTTCATTTCGATTGTAAAAGAAGGCGGTAGTTTCTGTTTGCCTGCAATCTCTGAAACTTGGCTTATGTTAACGATTTTTTGGGGAAGAATACTTTTCTCCCTTCTCGAAAATGTCAGTCTAGAGGGTCTTCGGTAGTTTTCTGACCATCGATTATGTTTTCCTTGGTCCCATTGAAAAGCCTGTTCCAGCAATGGAGTGTAAGATCCATATCCTTTTTTCAACGGACTCAAAAAAATCGGCGAAGAACTCCTTGAACCGTTTTCAATTGAGTTTGCAATCGAAGATGACTTCTGAATTTCGAATTTAGTGCTAAGGACTGACGGCTTCCTGGAAAGAAAAAACTCGTCAGAAGTCACACGATACGAATTTACTGAGCCAATCACTAACGAATCTTTAGATTGTCTCATAGAATCTCTGTGCTCTTTACCATCTATAGCTGTCTGCGGTTGAGGTAAAGAAGAGTAAGGGGTATGAACGGGAATCTTGTAAGTGCCTTTCTCTGAAGCTTTCAAATTGCTGATGTTTTCAAAGAGAATACAAGATAACATGGCAAGCATCTGCAAGTTTCCTGTTTTCTCGTAATGTTTGAAAAGCTGCGTGACTAGCCAAGAGTGCCCGAATGGATGGGAGCCCCAAAAGAATCGGCTTCTAAACTCCACTTGATTGAAATAAGAATCTTTGTCTAAATGAGGAGCGTCGTTGACACCAACGTCTTTGACCAAAATCATCTCCACGATTTTCCAAGCATCGCTTAGGTCGGTGTATCCGTGAGAGAGAGCCACCTCGCCGTTGTACCTAGCGAGATTTTCAGGTGAATCACCAAGAACACGGTAGCCGCAAGCGAGCTCGTATTTATCCGGGATGAGATGGCTGAAATCGAGCACAGTCACAACATTCCGGAATGCTTTTCCGGATTTTTTCATTCTTTTTTCAGACTTCAGACTAGTTTCCTCATGCGCAGAGGATTTATAATTTGAGCTTGGTCCGGCGGCGCTAAATGTCCTATTAATCGAGGATTTAATATTTGATTCTCTCAAAAATTTGCGATCCATACTGACAGCACCTTTGAACATTCCTGGCATGCGTGATCTAGAGGGTATATCGTTTTGTAACATTTCATTCCAGTCATTTGACAAACTATCATCGGATGATTCTGAACTGAGAGATGTTCTTTCGTCCTCGGAATCGGACCTCTCGCTTTCGGAACTTATTTCCTTCGCCGAAGATATTTCTCCCTGTGATAGCGTAGCTCCCAGGATGTTCAAAGTCTTGTCATTGTTTGCAATTCCGAGCGCACTGCCTTCCAATCGTGACACATGAACCCTCAGTGATTGTTTTGTTGCATTATCTTCATCTCTTTTGGGAATAAAGAAACACACCAACTGCCCTGTTTCAGCCCAAACTGCACCACAACCTTTCGGCAAAGGTGTTGTATCATGTTTAATGTTTCCATCGGCTCCCAGATATGGTCCACCGGCAAAACTGTTTTGTTCTTGACTCGTAGCAATTTCCTGGGCTGTAAAAGGATTATCGTTGATCGCAGGTATCAAGTCTTCCTCTTCTTCATCCTCTTCATCTGCCAAAGCGGAAAAAGACCTAGCCAAAGTATTTGCCGCCTCATGCTCGTTAATTAAGTCGTCTACCCAGCCTTCGTCGCCGACTTCAATTTCATTTTCACTCATATCATTAGACTCATCATCGGTTCTATCACCAATCATCAAGCTGTCATCGAGTTCGATTTTGTCGCCCATAAGAAACCTCAAGCACGGCTCTAGACAGTACTTGTTGTATTTGTTTGAGTAAAACTGGGCTATGTTGTCGAGAGTTGATAGCATATGCGCTTTTATCTGTGATGTAAGCTCATGCGTTTCTTCAATGTCAAATTTGATTTCATTGTACTTTTTTTTCTTATTCTTGTGTTTGGGGTCGATTTGTTCCAAGTAGGGATACATTTTGGGAAACTGTATCTCTAGGCGGATGAAGATGAGTTTTTGCTCCGTGGAGACGTCTTGATTATTTATGATACCATCCTGTAGTGCTGTGGCTCCACCTGAAGCAAGAGCAGTATTGCGAGGATTTGCGCCGGAACCTGGATTGCTGACGCCCGCAAGAGGCACAGGAATAGTAGTTGGGATGTTCTGCGCGATTGAGGCAGAGTTGTTTCCGGAAGGAACAGGTTGCTGGGAGGCAGTAGAAGGAGCAGGAGCCGCATTTGCCTGAGCAGCTCCCACTGTCGTGCCTGCTGTGGAGAGATTTTCATTAACGCTGTCTTTTCGTTCTTCACTCTTAAAAGACAGTGAGCTTCTGGTACGGGTTTCTTTATTGGTCTCGTCCACAGGCAAGGGACCTCGAAGGGACATCACCAAATAGCCGGTAGACACAGAGATGTTTTCGAACCGGATCTTGGGGAACTTGTGGCCCACTATACTAACCTCCTCACCCAAATTAGAAGGTCCATCATCTTTCTCCAACCCCAGGTTTTCCTGGAGGTGACTCTCGACACGACCCATACGCACGCCGGATATCCAAGTCAAATGGTTCAACTGGGACGAACTGGCGGCATTTTCTTGCGACTGCTTGATCTTGATTAGGGCCAACGACGATAGCGCGTCTCCCGTAGGGTCCTTTGAAAGATCCCGCAAGGACAAAGGTGGCTCGGTGCAATAGGTTGTATAGTTGGGCGGGGCAGCCGTTTTGGCGAGGGCCGCCTCCTCACTAATTTCTGACGCCGGTGTAGAGCTCTGTGAGCATACAGCGCTGGACAGAACCGATTCTGCGGGCCCGGGAACGACCAAGGAGTCCATGAGCTGGTGGTGGAGCGGATTGTAGTTGACCAAGCGGTACAACTCTTCGTCGTGGGGCCAGAGCTTCAAGTCAACGTCCTGCGAGGACCACGTCACCAACTGGTACTCTTTCCACGCGTGTTTGCTGCTGAAGTTGGCGTATGCGTCGTGGCGCGTGCGCCAGAGAAAATCCTTCACCGTGCCGTGGTGGCCCTTGAACAGGTATTGGGCACAGCAGTCCACCGCGGCGGTGGATCCCAGAGTTTGTGCAGACTCGAAGGCCAGCTCGTAGTTCACGATGTGCACCGCATTGTCGCCACCACGAACCGGCATGATGCCGCACGCGCGGTCGTTGCCGAACGGTAGCGAGCGAGCGCGAGCCACGGGAAAATCGGTGTTGATCACCACCGCCGGGCAGAGCGGGGTCTGCTGCGGCGCGCTCAAGTCCCAGTACTTGACGGATTTGTCGTTGGAGCATGTGAGAAGCTTGTTGCGGCCCAGGCCAAAGTCCAAGCCGTTGATCTTGCCGTCGTGCGCCTTGTCCATGTGGAGCACGGGCCGCGCGCCGTTGCGCGTGTCCCAAACGTAGAAGCTGTGGTCGTGGGACGAGGCGATCTGGTGCGGGTCGCTGTGGTTCCATTTGATCTGGGTCGCGCCCGCGCGCCACTCGGCCCACTTGCCCACCGGGCGCCGCGGCGTGCGCATGTCCCAGCTGAGAATGAAGGTGTCCACAGAGCACGTGGCAAGCACCTCCGGGTCCAGCGGGTGGAAATTGATGTCTGTGATGGCTCGCGTGTGCCGGTGGAGCACGTTCTGGATCGCATTGTGCGCGGGGCGCGCCAAGTCCCACAAGAGCGCCTTTTGGTTGGACGTGGAGATGCACCACAGCGGCTTGGCTGCATGGTGCGGCGACCACTGCACATCTGCCACCTCCCACGATGTGACGTGGCGGAGCCAGCGCGGCGTGCGGAACGGGTCGTCGAGATCTATGATGAAGAGGCCGCGGCGCCCGGCGAGAACGGCGTCGCGCCCGTTGGGCGAGAGCGACATGGCACTGACGGCGCCATCCACGCGCACAGAGAGGGAGTTGCCGAATGTGAGGGAGTCGTACGGATCCGCCATGGGCCGTTGGGTGTGGGGAGTGCGGAGCCGGGACGGAGGAAGTAGTGCGAGGTGGTGCAAGGTGCGACGGGTGCGAGATACAGGGCCCGGGGTATAAGTGCGGCAACAAGGTGCGACGGTACCGAGAGATGCACCGGGCGGGCGTGATATATTCGCACCGATCCAGGCCCGCGTCTACGGCTGGATGTGAGCTCCTGCAGCAAAATCGCCTAGGGTCGCCGTGGGCGGCTCGCCATGGGGTGGGCTCGTACATCCGTACCTCTCTGCCACCACCGCTCAAGCCCACCTCGCACCCGCTCATACCCCTACAGTCCTGCTAGCTCCAGTCCATATCCCATGTCTGACCGCGAGTTTGATGATGACGAGCTCGAGCAAGAGTTCAACCACGCGCCAGAAAACCCCAAACCAGAGCCCGCAGCCGTGCCCCTGGAACTCCCCGACTTGACACGAAAGGACAAAACCCTCCAGGAAATGCTCGACCTCGTGGAAGGCGACTTCGCACCCATTATACCCGACGCCGTCACTGACTACTATCTTGCAAAGAACGGCTTTCAGACCACCGACGTGCGCATCAAGCGTCTCTTAGCCTTGGCAACGCAGAAGTTTATACTGGACATTGCCCAGGACGCCTACGAGTACTCGCGTATTCGTTCCTCTTCCGCAGTGTACAACTCTTCCAACCCACAGTTGCGTGCCAAGCAACTTCTACAGGGCCAGCAGTATGCCAACCAGCAGAATGCCGCCACGTCCGAAGGAGGTGTTGATCAGCAGCAGCCGCTGTCACACCCAAACAATGCAGGAAACCAGCAGGGTAAGATTGTGCTTACCATGGAAGACTTGAGCAGCGCTCTCAGTGAGTACGGCGTGAACACAGCCAGACCTGACTTCTACCGCTAGTCCGGTCACTTTTCATGCAACACGGCAACCCTGCTATATCATCGTTCTCAAAACTCATGTTTAAACTATATATAGACGGTACTCCTCGGGATATGAGCGCATGTGAGTCGAGCTCGCTCACACCGCCTGCTCACTGCTGTCGTCTGTACATCCAAGGACCCACGAAGTTTACCTCTTCTAATCTCTAATCGCCGATATCGTGTCGCTTAAGGACACATTGCGTGCATTGCCCTAAATGCAAAGATAACAATTCGATCAGAATAGATTGTGTAGGTTCGATTCTTTTACTGTTGTCTTGGAGACATCAATTTAAGATGAGATTTACCTCTATGCAAATAAGCTATACAAATCGTCAAATTGAAAAGTGAAAAAATAGAGCTTACTTGCGATAGCCCACTATAGAGTATCGAACACGATCAAAAATTAACGACAACTGCAGGACTCGAACCTGCGCGGGCAAAGCCCAAAAGATTTCTAATCTTTCTCCTTAACCACTCGGACAAGTTGCCAGAATTTAAGGAGTAAAGATAGCTTTTCTAGATAGTTATGCTGATGTTTTTGTAGACGTGAAGATGTCAACAACATCTAAGCACTTAAGCTAACATCTATTAAGACTCCTGTTCAAGTCGAAAACGGTCTTCTATTTTTCCAATCGCAACCTCGCGCACATGATCTGGTTTGCAATTTTATATGGCTGACATCCTAATTCTACGAAATGTAAAACAACGCTGTAAAATAAAAAAACCGTCTTGTTAGCTACGTAATACAAGGGTTTGTACGAAAATGGCACTTCCTACTGAATGCTCTTCGATAAGAAATGCTAACTTCCATACCAGGGACTCTGGGTATAAATCTTGCGCGGCCCACCCATATAGTGCCGACTTATTGTACCTCAAATTCAATGCGTGCTCACACGTTTGAGGACTTCTTCACTAATTCAGTAGGGCATGTATTGTGTCGCAATCTATTTACTCATCCGCCTTTAATCTCAAAAATGCGGGAAATCCCTCGATGAAGTTCATGGCCAACCATATATAGTTTTGTGGAACAGGGACCCTGTACTTGCGGGTACGTGGCAAGGTGACTGCAAGTGCTTCGATCAAGTGAATAGCGTACACAGTGAGTGAAAGCACACCAATTTTGTTCTCGAAGTATCTAAAGGCTGTGGCAAGGAAAGGCAAGTGTGTCCCCACCCAGCTAAAGAAACTGGTGCTAGCCAACAAATGCCTGAGTAGGTGCTTATCGTATAAGGTAATCGCTGTGGCAAGAGCATAGACATACATGAGATAGCCGATTGGTCTTTGGGGAGGAATCGCCTTCTTTATTTGAACGTGTGACACACCCTGCTTCTTAGCAGCGTACTTAGCCATGGCGATCAATTTAGCTTTGATGTCCTTCATCGATAAGACACGAACGCCTTCCAGCTCGATAGCATTGTTCCAGATTATTGTTTGTGTTTTCATTTCACCGGTATAATCCTTGTATGAGAGGACCAATTTCTCTTCGCTGACATCGGCGATCTTCACCGAATCGGCCACGAAAGAAGACAACTTGACATTGCCATAGATCACCACGTAGTCAACTAGGGCGATCTGATGATCTTTGTTCATGTGCGAGATTATTCTATTTTTTGGATCGCTCATGTTGAATGTTGTGTTTCGAGACAAATTATCAAGGGATTGGTGGTGCTAGCCATTCGCATGTGATCTTCATTGTTGTGCATGTAGCGGGGTCAAAAATCGTACTGATCGCACTCAAAGCGAAAATAAGCCGGCTGCACATGCTCGTGAGTCTGTATGGAAACCGTTAAGCTCCCATCACTCATGAATCCATTTTTAGACAGATCGTGGAGCAGAGATCAACCCTTCGGTCCGTAAGAATGTTTCTTGGCTACATATCTATATTGACCACTACAAAGGCTCCGAAGTACAACAATCAACTTTCTATTCCACTCGTGGCCCATATTCACGCTTAGTGATACACATGTGACTAACTAAATTTACCTCAAGCGATATTTGCAATCCAAATTCATACAACCCGATTGAGTGTGAAATTGTCGCCACCTGGGCGAGATAGAGTCTCAGGGTTGCCGCAAGCACTCTTGCAGACTCACGACCGATTTGATCATCTTCACAAGGTGGGGCCGTAGTGCATGTAGTAGGTGTATGTAGCTTAACGTCCTTCCGATGCGTGAGCGTCAAGTTATGCGATTACAGGATTTCATGGGGTGACAATTGACAATGAACGCCTCATTTTCTGTGATTTCCACTCTGCATCTTCTTCCATCTCAGCCCAGGCTGCACTAGAGAACTTTTATACTCCTGCCTTTTTCGTTTGAATTTCCCCGAGCTACCCAAAGAAAATGAATATTCTACTTGCACCTCGCAAGAAAGCCTTTTCGCGAGAAGAACCGAAAACCGCGCACACTCACAAAGCACGCTCCTTGCATCACAAACTTGAAAACTCTGTGTTCTCCTATGTGTTCTGGTTCCAAGAACTTTCTGAGCTTTGCGCCGAAGATCCAAGATTGGCGAAATGCGTTGTGTCTGATCTTTTACCTCTCAAGGATGATGACTTGTACGCGGAAAAGTTGCAACTTGCGTGCCAAGCGTGCATGGATGAGGCGGAGAATAACGCCTACCTAATAGACATTATGCGCCAATCGATGGACTTTTCGGTAACGCAAACTATTCCGCCATGCTCAGCCTGCGAAACAGTCGAGGCGGTAAAACGCCATTTTGATGCAATGATGGACCCGCTCCGGCTCCTGTTATTTGAGCGTGCTTTCACTTTCGAGAGAAGAAAATTAATTGAATACTTCACTGGCTTGGACGCCATGACACAGGTGTATTATCATGTATTTAGAAAACATGCATCAAAAGACCTTCAAGTGCTGTGGATCATGACATCCTTGACTAATGATCTGCTTCGAAATAAAGATATTATTCAGGAAATCCAGCTAAATTGGACAAACTTGCACGCCAACCCAAATGCAGTGAGGCAGATCATCAACGTTCGTCTGTGCCATAGACGATTCAAGCATCCAGGCTTATCTTCAGGTTAATCCACCGCCTGGTTTTCGGATCTTCGAAGTATCTGGGGTCGGTCACACAGCGGTGCTTGCTGAAATTCCAGTCTTCATAGAACACCACACCATCGTGGCTCTCGCCCGAAAGTATCGTGCGGGCTTTCTCCCATGCATCTTCATGGAAAATGGAGGAATCTTTGACGCACACCACTTTTCTGAATTTTGCTTCGGGGAAATACTTGAGCCGGCTACTCACTTGCAATTGACCCTTCCCCCCTGCATGTACACGGCAAACCACAGTCTCTGCCCCCACGGAAACACGGCCGTGTGTGGTAATTAAGCCGTAGCTACCTCCGGCAGCGACGATATCCTGTTCGAGATGCTTGTCGAAAGAATACTTGACGCCGAATCCTGTACCCACTTCTCGTTCGAGGACCGCTCCGCTGGTACTCCATTCCGCCGAAAAGGTCACCAATGGATAATACATGACATCAAACGTATTGTAGTTCTCCTCATCAAGCTGAATTTCGATCAAATGGATCTTGGGTTTTCGCCAAAAGGTCCATCTACTATACTCCCAGTATTGTTTAGGAAACATCAAGATAGACTTTGTGGCCTCAATGTAGATGGAGGTGGAGTTGGGAAGGCCCCAGTCGGGGTCACGATAGACGTCGGCCCAGAACAGCGATTTCAACATCTGCTCTCTCGTTGAAAACTTCATAGATCGGCTATACCCCCTGCCGGTAAATAGCGAAGAAGCGCACCCGTTGCACACGTAGAATAGCGCAAGTATCGCTGACCGAAGAAGCATATGGAAGAGGGCCCAGGGTCCAGCCCCAGGTTATATAGCCGCCATAAAGCAAAAATGCGCCGACTCGAAATCAAGCTGACTCACGTAGCGCCTGCCGGATGGATTTCAAGAACACCACAAAGTCGCCCTTTCGGTTTAGCTCCGCCCCGATCGCCGCAACGCGCAGCGGCTCCAACAGCGGGTGGGTTTTGCGGATCTCGTAGTTGTCGCCGCCCACAAAGAGCTCGCACAGCACCTCTCGGTCGATGTCGTGCGCATCGACATTGGCAAAGCGGAAGCGGAGCAAGTCCACATCCACGGCCTCGATTTTCAACCCGAGGTACATCTCAAACTTCAAGAGCTCATCCATGTCCTTGGACACCTGCTCCGACAAGTTCTGGCGGATGTTGGCCAAGGACTCCTCCTCGTGTCTGACCTCCTTTTCCACCGCGTCCACCTCGAGCTGGAGATTGGCGCTGGTGGTGCGAAGGGCCTCAAGTTGCTTGGTCAAGCCGTCGACCTTGACCTGCTTCATGCGGATGTCATTGAGGCTCAGGTCGATGGAGTCGAGCGTCTTCTGTTTTCTGATCTGCTGGGCCTCGATTTCGTCGCGGAGCTTTTGCGCCCGGCGGTCGAGCTCGTTGATCTTATTGGTATGCTGCAGTTTGGACGAGAGCACGGCAGACTTTTTCTCGAGAATGAGCGAGTTGAAGCGCACAGAGAACTGCTCCATTTCCTTTTTGACGTCATCAAACTCCTCGAGCGGAGCTTTGGACGAGCCCACGGCAAACATGTTGTTGTGATGTGCTTTGTCTCGCGCCGCTCCATATGGGCAGGCGCGCGCACCGCAGAACCCACGGGTCATATGACTTTCGGTCTGCCCCGCCGGCTCCGAGACGACATACCGGCGGAGCTTCCGACGGCCGCAAAGACAGCGCTACGAGACCCGGGGCGTGGGCGAAATGTCGCCGACGACTGCCCTCCCGTGCTTTTCTCGGGTGAAGAAAGCGAGCCCCCAACAAGGCCCGCCGGGCCTGCAGGAACACCAGGGTACTTCACCATGGAACAGAACACGTTCAAGCTCCTCACGTTTAACACGTGGGGCCTCAAATTTGTGTCGAAGCACCGCGAAGAGCGGCTCCGGGCCATTGCCGACGAGCTCTCGCAGGGCAAGTACGACATTGTGGCGCTCCAGGAGGTGTGGGTGGAGCAGGACTGGCGCTACCTCGACCTAACGTGCCGGGCGGCCTACCCCTACCGCCGGCGCTTCCTGTCGGGCATCTTGGCGGGCCCCGGCTTGGTGGTGATGCTGAAGATGCCCATCCACTCGTCGTTCCTCTACCGCTTCCCCATCAACGGCCGGCCCAGCGCGTTTTTCCGCGGGGACTGGTTTGTGGGCAAAAGTTTGGCCGTCACGGTGTTGGAGGCGCCAGGCGACCGCCGCATAGCGCTCCTCAACAGCCACATGCACGCGCCCTACGCCGCCACCGGAGACGCGGCGTACGCCACCCACCGCGCGTGCCAGGCGTGGGATTTGGCCAAAGTGGTGCGATTGCTCCAACAGGCGGGCTACGCGGTGGTCCAGGTGGGCGACTTGAACTCGCGGCCGGGATCGTTGCCTCACCGGTTGTTTACCGCAGAGGGCGGCCTCTCGGACTCGTGGGATGTGTTGCACGGCGCCAGCGTGGTGCTGGCGGCGGAGCTTGCGGTGATGGATCCGCGCGACCAGATCTCCAAGGGCGGCGTCACATGCGACTCCCGCTTGAACACCTGGCGCGCCACCCGAGAGCCGTGGGAGGCGTGCCGCTTGGACTACGCCTTGATCGACGCCCGCTGTATCCTCCCTGTCCGTGCGGAGGTGGAGTTCACCGACTTGTTGCCGCCGCCGTTGGCGTGCTCTTACTCCGACCACTTTGCCTACTCGTTGGAGTTTGTCGTCAGAGACGCTCCTGCTGTGGCCCGCGCCGACTTGGAGTCGCGATTGGAGGTGTACCGTGAGCTTGGCATCGAGATAAACCAGTACCTCGCCCATACAATCCCTCGCCAGGCCAACTGGCGCAAGCTTCATTTTTTGCTATCGATAGTGGCGGTGGTGATCATCAATGTGGGCGTTGCGTTTGCCGCATCCGTCCAGCCGTGGGCATCGGTTCTTCTTAGCGTGGCTAGTACCGTTATTGGTGTGACGGGTGTGGTGAACGGAATGATCTGGGGTTTTGCGGTGCGCTCCGAGCTGCGCGCGTTGCGCGAGGTCAAAATGGAGGCGGAAGATGCAGAAAATGCTGTGAAAAGGCTTATAAGTATGTAGCGTAAAGAAAATCGTTACTTTCGCTGACTTGCAAAACTTATTGGTTTCTCATGCACTAAAACTCAAGATCGGGCGTGTGGTCTAGTGGTATGATTCTCGCTTTGGGCGACGGTTCGGCTCACCGAACTGACATACAAGCATGCGAGAGGCCCTGGGTTCAATTCCCAGCTCGCCCCCTCTTTTTGTTTTTGTGCTCGCACCGTGAGGCCCTGGGTTCAATTCCCAGCTCGCCCCCTCTTTTTGTTTTTGTGCTCGCACCGTGGGTAAATTTTCACGCCCCATATCTCTTTCATGGACGCTTGTGACTCGGATCTGGACTCCACATTATACGATTCTATCGGCCCTAAACCTGGCTCCTGTTGCCCTTGCCATGCCGCAGCAGACTTAGAAGCACAATTACTTCGCTCAAAATTAGCCTGGTTTGACCGGAGCCATGACGCGATTTTTTTGCTCTCAATGTCTCTTTTTGTACTACTAGTATACCTTCTTTAACGCGAGGTGGATGCCGTGTGCACTGATCCGTCCCGTTTTGTTCGCACTCCCATGTAAGATTTGTCAGCGAAAGCATACGTGTCGTGTTGAAGCTTTCCTTCCAATCTTGGTAATAGCTCTGCCCTCGTATTATTGGGACCCCCACATGGTGCTTTTTTTACTTTGCCACCACGCTCTATGAGTAATCCATGTCCTACCTGTGAGATCGCCCTAAACATAAAAAGACCCCAATTCTACGTGAGTCATAAGCGCCATGCAGATTTTCACGAATTTCCAGGTCGAAATACTGCAGACTGGCTAGCAGTTGCAGGCCCGCAGTCCGCAGCCGCGTGCGGCCGGTGCTTTATCCCAGAATACCGATTTCGATGACTAAGTCTATGGGTATATATACTCTGCACGATTGCCATATGTAAAATTCAATCATCAATTGCAAATGCCTGAATCCAAAAAATCATCTGAATTTCAATCAGACTCTCGCTCTGTTGCCTCGACCACCTCACTAATGTCCAAAATGTCTAGCTTTGCTCGAAGCCTAAGCCTGAGAAACAGAGATAACTCCAAAAGCCCACAACGAAAAACTTTTTACGAGGCAGCAGCAAATGTTTCTGCTACCCGTTGATACTAAGTTAACTTCAACAAGCTGGAATTGCTTTATTAGCTATTAATAAATGTTTTGCATCTGAAACGCATAGCCTTCAACGTAGGCGAATAACTTTCCGGCAGCAGAAACAAAAATCTTCATTTATCTGCATAGAATACCGGCAAAGAATGTAATTAAATTCACGAAGCCGAAACAGCACAACATCTTAATCAATGGTTGATGAGGATCTCCAGATATCGGGTATTTCTCCACTGGGAATTTTGGAGATTGTGCGTTGAAGGATTGCACCATTTCACAGATAGTGTGACCGGGGCACAAGAACTCAAGCTAGCACGGGAAAAGGTTTTCAACCTGATCCTGTAATACAGATTTACGAAGCTTTTGACAAATTTTATAAAAAAAAGTTCATACCTAATCCCATTGCACCTTTTACGAAGAGTGAAAACTCGGACCTTCACAAAATCGAGCAGTTTTTAATTCATTCTCAAAAGAATCAAATAAGCAATTACTAGAAACGACTGTAGTCGTGGCGAAAAGCCAACCAAAAAATTGGCCCCTCCATGAATCTGGCATATTAGCGATACCTTGTTAGGAATTTTGCCCTCGGTGGTATTCTAATAATTTGGGAGAGCAGGAGAAGCTGCGATTGCTTAGCTTGGCAAACTTTTTCAGCCACCCATTCTTGATGGTGTGTCTTAGCTATTACGCGAAGTAAGGTATCGGGTTTTGAAACATGAACCATAAAGTTCAACCATTATATATAGATGGGTAGGAAAATCGACACATTTTTGATCCTGATTTAATCATCGACTCATTGGGATACAATCTTGGTGACTCTTTTGCTTTTAATGATCACAAGGGAATCAATCAGCAAAATCTGTGGAATACGGAGGTGAACAATGCACTCACAATGAGTAATTTTGATCGGACGAGGTCCTCGGCAAAACACCGGACACAAGAGTATATAATTCTCTTAGATACCTTAGGGTGAAATCCTCGAATTATGTCAAAGAGAACGGTAATTTCGCCTATGCTGCAGCAATAGAAGATGATTTTAAGTTTAAAGTGCTCACTCTCGAAAAAAAGAGGAATAAGACCTATCTATGGGCATGCAGAGAAAGAACCTCACAGCAACGGGGCCGCAGGCTGATTTCAACCGAGGAGTATAGAGTACTTAAAAGGCCCAGTATAAAGTGATGCAACAGTGTCATTGTAGTCATTGTTGGAGGGACTCTGGAACACATTGAGAAACATTGAGGGTAGCGCGATACTATTACGTAGTTTGTTCCTAAAGTATGCAAGTTGAGTATCAAGCGTATATCGAACTAGTCTGCAAGGAAAAATCTGGATGAAACGGAGCAGCAAAGAAACGAATTAGTAATACAATATGTGGATGAATATGAATTCACCAAAAATTGTGTCTTTTTGTTCATGTGGCCGGGTTCATCATCACATGCGAAGAGTACAGATGGTTCTCCGTAAGACAGAGCAATTACACACGCACCTCTCCAGGGGATTAAACGTGTCTTTATAGGTGCAATGTCTGCACAAAATTAGAGCAATTTAAATTCTCGTCAGCCAATTAGACCAGCACCGAACGAATACTCTATTCAGGAGATTCCAGGATCATTGTATCACCCAAAGAAACTACAGCCAACCACCTCTATGCTTTTGTTAAGCCAGCGAAGAATTCAATGGAGTCTTTTGAAGCCCTTAGTGAATTAAAGTACTTGTTTATTGACACGCTGCAATTCACAAAAGCCTTGACTTACAATTACTGGTGGCCTTGAGTAACTTGCAACTCGTGTTTTTGCCTCCTTACTTGCCTTGCTTAAATGCAATTAAAGAATTCTGTGCAGTGTGCAAATCGGGAGAAAAGAGGTCTATATTAGAAAAAAAAGAGGGGTTGACTCCTGCGTTTCGGCTGTCTTCTGAGCTGATGAGCCTCCAGAGTTACGAGGTTTTCATGTTGGATAGTTTTTGAAGCGTGTTTAGGACTCCAATAGCTATAAACCCAAACAAAATGAAATTCGACCTTAGCAAGCCATCCAATAGATAAGAAAATTTAAAACTGAGCCAAAAATAATGAAAACGGAGAAAAAGCAAAAAAGAATTTCGGGGCGAGTATCACCAATTTGAGGTCTTAAAGATTGACTACAAATGCTATGGAGAGTTCTGATGCCCTGGTATGAATCAATTTTGCATATGACTCAAAATATGATGGAACATGGCTCAGAATACAATGGAACATGGCTCAAAATATAATGGAACATGGCTTGAGACTATTGTGTTGGCTGGCACAATGAATCGCACTCTCGCTAGTATAGATACACTCTGGCTGGTACAAATACACTCTGGCTGGTATAGATACACTCTGGCTGGTACAAATACACTCTGGCTGGTACAAATACACTCTTAGGTTTGAACCAGATGTGAAAGCACCGTTGAATGTGAGATTTTATTGCTGACACCAATACACTAGCTCAACTTCAGAGGAGATTTGGTGCCTCATGCGTCACAATGTAGCCGCACGTCGCGATATAAGTCGTGCCCTATCCAAACGACCAGCGAAGAACACGAAGTCACTTTGCACGTGTTTCCCCACCATGTTGCCCCAGCTCTTGCTTACCTACGTGCTTCTCGGAGCGGCTTACGCCGGCTTCTTTGACTTCATGCAAGATCAGCACCGCCAACAGGAAGATGCCAACGCCGTCTCTTACGAGCAAAGAGCGCTCGATTCTGACTGTGATGCGTACTTGTGTCCCAATACGCTAAAGTGTGTGGCCCACCCAAACGACTGCCCATGCCCTTACCCATCGTCTCAGATGCGGTGCGTTCTCCCTAATGGTCAACCTTTGTGCATCTCCAAGCCCACGGGAGACCAGGAGGGAAAATACGACGATCCCACAAAGAACTTCAAGTTGGATGCCAAGGACGACAGCGTGAGAGACTGTGGCTGGGTTAAGCGGGCATGGGAGGGTAAGATTTGAGGAACACGATGTGAAAAGCTCGGCTGACCTAGCTCCAACCTTTGACGAGGGAAGCCTTTGCTTGAGAAACCCTTTCTCGTAAAGAGGCGTGGACAGAAAGAATGTAGGAGAAGACTGGCTGAGTATTTGAGGAGGAGAGAAGCCTGGTTGAGAGAACTGAGTTTCGAAGAAGCACGATCTGGCCTGGCTTAGTGGGAAGTCTGTTTAGTGGGAAGCCTGTCTGGAGGGCAGCCTGTTTAGTGGGAAGTCTGTTTAGTGGGAAGTCTGTCTGGAGGGCAGCCTGTCTAGTGGATAGTCAGTTTAGAGAGAAGTCTGGCTAAAAAAAGCCGTTACAAATATACTCAAGAGTGAAGCCAGGCATGCAAGGTGCGAAGCGCGAGCCATTCAAGTCTTGCTGGAGGCTTTAATTACGGAAGCCGTAAGTGTTGTATGGACAGCACTCGGCAGCTGCGAACTTTGGGTAATAAGGTGCGGAACACGCTTCGAATGTCAAACGAAAAGAACGGAGGCAGATCATGGCAAGAAGTTTAATAGAGAAGGCCAGAGTTGGGAAAATGAGGCGAGTTTGATAGAACCAGTTGCTAGCGCCCGCACTGCCACAGAGTGTCAGGATGTTCCAGTCTGAACAAGGCCCCGATGGGTGCTGATTACGTCATTTGCACCACCGCGGCATCTTGGCTCGAAATCTTATCGCATGACCGGATTGTGTACAGGAAAATGTGGCACATATATATACTTATCGCCTTATCCACATCTCCCCACCACATTGTAGCACACCATCCTACATCTCACACTTTCCACGCGCTGAAGAAGTGGACCGAATCGCGTTTATAGTTGCAACTACGACGACTCCTAGTGTTTATGGCATCGTGAACGTGACATTGCGCGGCATTCCCCTGAGCGTTTCTAGTCCCCAATCTGCCACACCCCTCAAGTCCTCTAGTCCATAGTCCGCCGCAGCTTCTGCAATCGAAAGGGTGAAAAGAGCCACAAAAGCCGAGCTCACCTCAAGCAGAATTAGGGGGTCACACATTCCCAAGACTTTCCTTATCGCCTAACCCTGAGTACTTCCTGTGAGTGCGCACCAGCCAGATTGCGGTCACAGAAACCACCCGACCTAACCGCAACTGCAAGTCTAATACTGCCAGCCGAAGGTGGCGCAGACAGCAACATGACCATCAGTGAGCCGCAAGGAGTGCGCAAAGCACTGATATCCACCGGGCGCCGACCCCTGTCCGAGCCCTATAGCCTGTGCTTTCAGAACTACTACCACGCATACCAGTGCCTCCAACCGACGCCCCAGTACATAGCGGGAGTGCGCTCCTCCGTCAACCACTGGCAGCTTCGTGACTTGGTGCAGATCGACCCCCACCTCGGAACGTTGTACCACACGCTCGACGACTCGATCCGTGATCTTCTGCTAGCGCAAAACAGCCCCAAGTCTGCGGCCTACGCTCGCTTTCCGTACTTTCCGCGCTGCTTCGGCCATGCGGAAGGCGGAGTGGTGGCCGCCGGCAGTGTGATCACATCTAGCTCGCAGGCGTTCTCCATGCCGCTCGGCACGCTTTTTGGCGATCTCGCGCCGCTGAGGCGCCCGCAGAAGGGCCTCTTTTCGGTGTTCACGCCGGAGATGGCCGAGCCCCTCACCTACAAGGTGGGCGAGATGATCAACAACGCGGTGGCGCTCTACCGGCGGCCCGGCGGCGGCTACACGCTGTATGTGTGCAACAACGACGCGCACTTGTACACGGTGGACATCTCCACCCGCGGGGTGCACGCGGAGCGCAAGGTGATGTGCGAGGCCAACGCGTCGCTCAACAACGCGCGGCTTCTGCCCTCAGGCAAGCTCGTGGTGGCTACGGGCGACTCCAACGTGCTATTCATGGTTGACGCGCAGCTGCCGCAGCCGGTGGTGCTGCGCGTCAAAATCGGCCACGGGCCGGGGTTCGGCCTCCTGTTCCACAGCAACGAAGTTACGGTGGCCGTTGCGTGTGAGGACGGGCTGTGTCTCCTCTTCGACATGCGCAACATGCGGGCGCCGCTCCACGAGGTGCGGCTGACGCGGCCGGGGCACCAGCTGGGCGCGTTCCGCTGCTGCAAGTTTCTCGCCTCGCCGGTGCATGATCTCTTGGTGGTGCTGGAACACGCAGGGAGGGTGCACATGGTGGACTTGCGCCGGCCAGACGCGGACCAGCAGGTGATCGTGTTCCCGTTTGCGTTGAACCAGTATGCTAATTGCGAGGGGGAGGCAGAACGCGGATCGCAACCAGAGCCACAGGCCAGCTCAGGGCCTCAGTCGGACGCCGACGAGACGGTCCACCGCCGCTTGGAGATCTACCCGTCGACCCGCCCATTTACCGCGCCGCTCGTGTACGACCACTCGTACCTCGCCAACACCAACCCCAAGCTCTTCAAGGACTTTGAGTACGAGCTGCCTTCGAAGGTGCCGCGGGTGCCACACACCCAGCCATCGCGTCATGTCTATGACCTGTACCAGCAGTCAGCCAACCACACTCACGGCGAGATGGAGCTACTAGGCTTGGACTGGTACGAAAACCAGCTCTACATTGGGTGCGACGACGGCGGCGTGCTTGTGTGGGACATCAACGTGCGGGCACGGCGAAGTTTCGGGGGCTACTCGGTGGTCTGATTGGGTGTTGCCAGTTTGCCATATGGCGATTGGGATTTACAAGTTGGCATTGTACGATATGATGAATCTCATAAGTTAGCGTTAATGAACGACGATGATTTCTACAAGCCAGCGTCAATCTGCGACATGATGGTTGGGCGCGTAGTGTAGTTTGCCCAAGACCGAGTGGACGACTGCGAACAAGCTGATGGTGAACGACTGCGAACAAGCTGATGGTGAACGACTGCGAACAAGCTGATGGTGAGCCACACAAGACACTTGCGAGATCTTAATCGCGTAGACTAACATGACCGTCGCCTCCATTGTTGAGAATGACGGCGCGACAAGCTTCCTCGCCCATGTAGAACATGATGCCAATGGATTGATTCCGTCAGGAATGCACGATCATTTGCACCTGCGGCCGATCATGCCAAGTCGCTTCACGACTGCCGGAGGCACGCGACAGGCCCGACAATTATTTCCTGATGCGCAGAACGCCCACCTGGCCCCGAGAGCTTCAACGCTGACACGCCACTGGATCAGCCTACGACAGTGGCGAGGAACAGCTCTACAAGAAGATTCGCCAACAAGAGAGTCTTCGATTCTCGCCAACAAGAGAGTCTTCGATTCTCGCCAACAAGAGAGTCTCTCTGATTCTCGCCATCAAGAGAGTCTCTTCGACCGTCTCTTCGACTCTCTCGTATCTACCCGCACTCCATTGACTCAACTCAACGCGACGTAATCTAAAATGGCCACACGGAGCACCAATGGCCCGCCCAATTTTCTCTTCCGTGCCCTCTAGTTCTATTCTTGGTCCCGCACCCCACCTGCTTATACTGTCCGCTCACCTACAGTTGGTCGCCGCACGCCGGCGCGTCTCCATCACCAGCGTCACTGCTCTTTCTTCTACACCATGTACATAAACCCGGCGCAGTATGCACAAGTGTTCGGCGACATCAAGCGAACGTCGTCGTCCCACTCCACATGCAAGCTCATTCTCTTTGTGTCGTGCCTCAGCATCGACAGCATCTGCACCGCCAAGATCCTCAGCTTGGTGTTGAAGAAAAGCTTGGTCCAGTACCAGCTCATCCCGGTGGTGGGCTACTTTGACTTGAAGGAGCAGTACCTGCGGCTCGACGCGGAGGTGGCCAACGTGATTCTCGTTGGCTGCGGCGCCATGATCGACATCGAGGCGTTTTTCGAGATCGAGCCCAGTGAGTATGTCCAGGCGCCGCACGAAGAGCCGGGCGCGTGGGAAGACCTCGACCGGCCGGCGCCGCTGCCGACGTACCGGCGCAAGATCTACGTGATGGACGGCAGCCGCCCGTGGAACCTCGACAACGTGTTTGGGCTGGAGATGGTGGTGTGTTTTGATGACGGATACATCGACCGGAACCTCGCGAAGGAGCGCGACGCGTACGCCGAGTTGACGCAGGCCGAGAGCGGCGACGAAGGCTCGGAGAGCGAGCTGAGTGAGGAGGAAGAGGAAGAGGAGCCCGAAGTCGCCGAAGTCGAAGTCGCGGAAGTCGAGGTGGAGGAAGTCGAAGAAGCGGACGCCGGCGCAGGCAAGCGCAAGCTCCAGGACGACCCCCGGGCCGCGCGCAAACAGCGCAGGCGCCACCTCCGCGCGTGCGAGGACGTGGTCGAGACCTACTACAACCAGGGCACTGCGGTGTTCACGGCCACCACCGCGGTCGTGTACGCGTTGCTCGCCACGATCGGCGAGACCAACACGGAGCACTTGTGGTTGGCAATCATCGGCGCGGCGGCGTTGGACCGGCTCCAGCCCGACGTGTACGACAAGATCCAGCCGCTTTTCGCCGAGGAGGTGTACCGGCTCAACCCCGCAGGGGCGGGCGCCGACAGCGAGCGGCTGGCCGACTCGACGTGGCTCACGGTCGACAAGGACTACCACCTCTTCTTGTTGCGCCACTGGACGCTATACGACGCCTTCTTCTACCTGTCTTTGGTCAACTCCAAGCTCAACTTGTGGACCGACGACGGGCGCAAGAAGCTCCACAAACTCTTTGCCAAAATGGGCATTTCCCTCGTGGTGGCCCAGCAAAAATGGCTCTACATGGACATTGGCGTCAAGAAAAACTTGCCGGTGATTTTCAACAAGTACCTTCCCCTCTACGGTCTCGAGGGCGTGGTGCGCGACGGCTTTGTGCGCACGTTTGGCTACATGGGCCAGTTGTCGGCAATGGAGTGCGTGGAGGCCTTGGCGGCGCTTTTGGAGGGCGATCCGCATGCGCCCGACCGCCGCCCGGACCTGGCCGCAGACCAGGACGAGATCAACGCCCGCATCGACCGCAAGGAGAAGCTGTGGGTCAACAACTTCTGGTACTCGTGGGACGCGCTCAACATGTCGACCCACGGCGCCGCGTCGCGCCTGGTGTCGTCTACCTTGGCCCTGGCCGTGGGCAACGTGCGCAAGTTGAAGGGCTACGACCTTCTTGTGCACGGCCTTGACATGGCCAAGGCCATGCAGCAAACCATATTCCGCACCGGGATGTCGGTGCTTGAGCGCAAGGTGGTGAAGAACCTCCGGCTCTACCGGCTCTGTGTGCTCCACGACGGCTCGATCCCCGACCTTGCAGTGTTCTCTAACCCCATGATCTTGGCCAAGCTCGGCAACTGGCTCTTGGAAAATATCACCGAGTTGGAGTTCCTCAACTATAAGGACGACGGCAAGCTCGGCCTGTTGAAGCCGCTTGTGGTGGCCAGCTTGGACGTGGCCAGTGACACCTACCTCGTGATCGGGCTCGCCCCGCGCTACCCCCGGGGGCTCGACAACTCGGCCAAGGCCAAGCTCATGCAGAAGGCAGGAAACGCCCAGGATGCGGCTGCCTTCACCACGCGCCTCAACACATTCTCTGTGGCGTTCCAGAAAGTGGCGGCCAGCTCCGGCGCCAAGGTGCGGATCAACAGTTTTGACTCGTCCATCATCGAGATCCGCCGCGACGACCTCTCACCGTTTTTGGAAAAACTTACGTTGAGTGGTCTCATCTAGTCATCTACATTGCCATCATCATCATCTTTGAGAGTTGCCCTCATCTGGCTGCGCCGCCTCCCAGCCGGGAGCCGCGGGGTTTCAATAATAATACAAGCACTTGCATACAGCCACGAGAGAAGAAATGGGCCAGCAGTAGATAAGAGAAGGGTGCAGGACGTTCCTGAAACAGCACCAGCGATACCAGAGAAGTACTCGCAAGGAACTCATACCAGAAGTCAAGAGGACGGAAATGCTACAATGTCTATCGTCATTTGATTAACGGCGCGGGCCATGGGCACAGCCAAAATTTTCGAGATCGAAGAATACTTTCCGGCGCTCCAATTTTGGGGCAAAGGCTGGAATTGCTTAGTATATCCTGACACATTAGTCGCACTTGGTTTTATCAAATTCCATCTCATCAAATTGTGCGCGGTATTCCGCTTCAGGCCAGATAATAAAACGCAGACTGCTCATATAGCTGCTCTCTGCACCCCACCCGCCCTTGCAATAACTAGTAACCCTCTCACCCGCAAACGCTACAACCAGTGCCTCTCTCTCACCAGCGAATAGAACCCTTTTCCATATCAGCTTTTTTCAGCCAGTCAACTGTCCTCATGGTGCAATTTCTCGTCATTGGGTATGTATCTCTCTGTCCACCGCAACCACGCTAACCTCCAGTGCCGGAATCATCGGCTTGTACACCGTATTTGAGCTTCTCGAGGCAGGCGTGGCACCCGAGCAGATCTCCATTATTGCCCACCACTTTCCAGGAGACCAGTCGCTAGAATATGCCTCTCCATACGCTGGGGCGTACTTTGCTCCACTAGGATTGGGTCCACTTTCCAAGTACGCTCGCTACACCTACCACAACCTTCCGCGGCTCCAGAAGTTTCTTGGACCCCACTGTGGCATCGCCAAGGCTCCTTGCGTGGAGCATGTTGCGGAGAAGCTTTCCTCTCCGCAGCTCGAGGAGTTGGCGTTCATACCCGACTTGAAGCAACGCGAGCTGGACGTTCCAGGCTGCTCCAGCGTGGTCAGCTTCACCACCTTCGTGTTCAACCCACCGAAAATGACGGCGAAAATGTTGGCCAAGTTCCGAGAGTTGGGCGTCTCTGTGGAACGGCGCAAGTTCAAGTCGGTTCACGAAGCCTTGGCCTTGGCTCCCACTGTGTTTAACTGCTCTGGTCTCGGGGCGGCACAATTGTTGGGCGACTCCAAGGTGTACTCCACCCGGGGCCAAGTGTTGGTGGTGCATGCTCCGCACATCCAAAAGGTGGAAACGGCGTGGACCGGTGCGTCCACCTATGTCATTGCGCGCCCGGAACTGGGCGGAGAAGTGATTTTGGGCGGTTTTTACCAGGAGAACCGGTACGACGCAAACACCTACGGCGAAGAGTCTGCGGATATCTTGAAGCGTGTGACCGCGTTGGTCCCTGAGCTCTTGCTGAAGAACCCCAGGGGACCCAAGTTGGAAGACTTGCCCGTTTTACGGACCGTGGCGGGTGCGAGACCTTCACGGGAGGGTGGAAATCGCCTTGAGCGGGAGAAAATCGGGTCAGGTTTGGTGGTGCACAACTACGGTGCCCGTGGCTCGGGCTACCTCAGCGGCTTGGGCTTGGCGAAGGCGTCTGTCGAGTTAGCTTTGGAGAAGCCTGGCAGAGAGAGCAGGCTTTAGGGTCATCTATCTAGTTTCGGTATAGGCGAAAAATAATTAAGTACTCACATTGGCCGGCCGGCACTGCCGGCGGACCTCCAAGAGCTACATTCATCCATGTTCTACGCCGCTAGCTGTCATTCACATAATTCATAAATTAAACCCTGTTTTGGAGAATTGCAATGTCCTCGATCTGCTCCTCGCCACGAGATTTCCTGGTGTCGACCTTGAACAACTCCTGGTGGTGGTGCATCACCGCTTCCGCACCCCTTCTGGCATCTGCCAAGACCAACAGGTGGGCACGGCGTGCCGGAAGCTTGGGGTCGAACAATTTGTCCATGTCTTCCAACGCAATACCCTTGGTTTCGGGAATGCAGAAAAACACAAACGGCACAGACAACACCGCCAAAGATGCAAAGAAGAAGTAGATTCCATACAGCATTGCCAGAATCATGTTGGTGGTGAACCGAGACATGATGAAAATCGGAACCCAAGACACCGCTGCGTTGATCGCCTGGACGAACGAGCGGATGTTTTGGTCGAAAACCTCACTGCCCACCACGAAGGGGCCGCCGGACCACGCCAAAATGAAGGAGGCTATCCATATGTACATCATGACAATTGCTGCAGTGCCACCAGGGCCCGCAGTGACCCCCGGCTTGGTCGGGTCGTTCACCTTCAAGTAGCTGCCGATGTAAAAGAAGCAGAGCGCACAAACGGTGGAGGAGCACATGAAGGCCTTGCGTCTACCGGTGTTGTCCACCACCAACAAAATGTAGATGAACGTGCAGACAAACTTGACGACACCGAACATTCCAGTCGAGAACAACGTGGAGTTGGTACCCTTTACTCCCAAGCTGGCAAAGATCTTGGGCGAGTAGTAGTTGATGGATTGGATGCCCAAGAAATTCTGGAAGAGGAACAAGCAGCACGTAAGACACAAGCGATACAACATCTTGTTGTTGCCGCCCCCAAACACCTCTTTGAAAGGGTCCATGAGGCCCAAGCCAACCTTGGCGCGCTGCGAGTCAATGGACTCCTTCACCTGGTTCACCTCAAAGATCAAGTAGTCATTGTCCTCGGGCAAATTGCGAAACCAGGTCAAGTTCTTGATGGCTTCGTCATGGCGGCCGACCGAGAATAGCCACCGGGGGCTCTCGCGCATGATGATGCTGCCGGCCAAAAACAAACCACTGGGAATGAGCTGCACCGCGAATGGAATCAACCACTGCTTTTTGGAGGGGCCTATGTGCGAGTCGATACCGTAGTTGATCCAGAACCCGACCAAGTCACCGATACGCCAGCCGACTTCGTAGAGCGCAATAACACGCCCACGGATGGCCGGCGGACTGATTTCACTGAGGTATACTGGCGTCAAGTTGGTGGAAAAACCTATGGCGAGGCCGGCCAAAACGCGGCCCACGTAAAGTGGAGCCAAACCAGCTTTAGTGGAGGCAGCAAGCATAATGGCTGAGCCAATGGTGACCACCGCCGCAGCCAAGATAAGCGAGACTCTTCTGCCGAGGTAGTAGGAAAACGGGTACGAGAACAACGCGCCAAAGAAACACCCGGCGTGGAACACGGAAATGACGTTGGACTCAACGAAGTTCGCGTGGGAGGTGGTCATTTTGTCGAGACCGAATTCCAGGCGGAAAGATGGCAATGTGACGGTTCCGCCAATGAATCCTCCATCATATCCAATGATGATTGCTGCAGCCAGCGCAACAAGAGCGGTGGAGTAGAGTCTCCAGTTGTAGACCTCGGGCGGCGTAGGTCTGTCTTCGATCTTCTCGAACATTTTTTTCATGGTGAGAATGTCTTTGGTCCTCTGCCAGGCCGACTGGGGAGGGTCCACCGACATTGTGGCCTGAGAGTAGAACTGCGCAAGCGACTTCTCGGACACAGACGAAATGCTCATGGGGCAGGAGTCAGAATGTCGCGGTATCGGAAATGGCCGAGACGAGGAATTTGCATGCGCCGGCCACTTTTTATACGATGCGTGCGTTCGAGAGAAGAGGAGATGCGTCATGTCGGACTCGCATCTGGTGGATGAAGACCGCGCCCCCACGCCGCACTGTACCCCACAATTGTTTTCTGGCATGTTACAGGAAAAGTGGAGGCAGATGCATGGGGGCTCCACTGTTTCGCTCGGTCCCCCACGTTTCCATGGGGTAACGGAGAACAATAACGGGGAACGCACTGGATGCCAAGACCACGAGGGAGCAACTAGTAGGACAAGCAGTCGTTCCAATTCCTTTCTAGGTGCTGGAATTACTCGAACGGGTGGTGGCCTCCACGAGCATTGATGCAGTATGGCATTCCCCAAAGTTGCGCTGGTGAATCAACCTGTTTCCCCACACTTTTCTTTCAATGGAACATCTCATCATATGGCGCTCCTTCCACATCTGTAGTTTCACGTGAGTGTCCCGAAGGTTTCGGAAGTGGGATCCCAGGTAAATTGTGTTCGTGTAAGCCTTCACTACAGTATGCCGTAAACCCGCCATCCCAGTATATTTGTAAGGGTATAACCCGTCATGATGCGGCGGACGATTGTTACTACCGGCTTGGATCTTGAAAAGATGCATTCTGGATTTTAGACCTAACATTTATTTTCCGGTCGCTGAACGGATCTGAAATAGTTCTTCTCACCTCGACTACCGCATAGGGGTTTCGCTTTCGAAGCATGTGGGTGATTCTTGGAGTCAAAAGGGTTTACGATCGCCTTCTGTCGATGTAGAACCCCTTTTTGTGTGGATATGTGTTGACATTCAAAATCCGGCTCTACATACACTAGATTTAAAAGAGTAATTGAAATTGAAACCGGGTGATGAGGGAAACCTTATTTTGCACAATACATGTGCCCTATGTCTGCTAAAAGTTGCGAACTTAACCAAATATAAACGGCTACGCAGGTGACTCCTTGACTCCTTGACTTAATGACTTAATGACTAATGACTTGATGACTTGATGCCTTGATGACTTGATGACTTGATGACTTGATGACTTGATGCCTTGATGCCTTGATGACTTGATGACTTGATGACTTGATGATTTGATGACTTGATGACTTGACTTGATGACTTGATGACTTGATGACTTGATGACTTCATGATTCGAATTCTCGAGGACTTTTGACTTGAGAACTTTGACTTGATGGCTAAATGTAGTGACTTGATAATTGATCAATAGCTCGATAACTGAGAGCGCCCGGAAACGTCAGCTGCTTCCCACTAGAATCAATCTTCATCGAGGCCCGCGATGGCGCACTCTGGTACAACAGCCTTAAAAGCCAAACTCGCCGAGCTCCACCTCCAACTGCTTGATCCGCAACGTCAAATCACGGATATTGTCGTTCAATGGCTGTAGCTCGTCAAAACGCCGCTGCTGCGTGGCCTCGGCAACTAGTTTCTCCACCAAGAACCTTTGCTCGTTAGTGACCATGAGCTCCTCACGAAGCTCGCGGATCTGGCGTAGCGTGAGTCGTGGTTTAGGCGGCAGAGCGGGCGACGCAGATGGCGGCTCAGTGGCTTGTGCCAAATGTTGCTTCAATTCTTGTGTGTGGCGCAGAAACTCGTCGTTAAGCCGCTTTAACCGTACTAGCAGCTCCTGCAAGAACACGAGAGCCATGTTGTACACATTGGTCACGAGAACTGGAGCCTGTGTCGGGCTGTATTTGCCCGATTCCGGGGACACTTCGAAGAAACGGCGCCGAAACGCGCCGGACGCACTCTCAAAGTCCTTGACGAGCTTCTGGAGCCGCATCCTCAAGCGTGGGTGGTCGTCCGCGTCCACCGCTGCACACCGCAGAAACGCGGCGTTGATGGCAGTTTTGAGGGATAGAAGCTCCGAGTACGCTGCAAGCACCTCGCCTTCGGGCCCCTCGAGCTTGGGTGCATCTCCGGCGCGGTCAGCCGCACCAGCCACGAGGGTATCTTTACACGTGCGGCAGCAGCGGAAGCCACGGGCCAGGCGCAAAAGCAGGTCCCAGTGTTGGCGCACGAGCGGCGAGTAGTTGAGTTGCGGGAGACGCTCCATGAACACCCCCACGGGCACGTTGCGCGAGCATGCCAAGTTGGGGTCCAGCGAGTTGTAGGCGGCGTCACTGACCACCATTCCGCACAAGCGGCAGTGATGCTTCCGGACAAAAAAACCAAATGCCACGAAGCAAAGGGGACAATGCGATACTGCGGTGTCGTCCTGCCAGTCGGAGGCAAGAAGGTCGCGCTCCGCCGCGGGCGGTGCGCCTTGGGCGTGGAGGTGCACGAGTTTGAGAAACCTGCGGCGTAGCGTGGCGCGCGCTGCGGCCCGGGCTTCGGAGTGCGCCGCTCGGCGGGCGACGAAATCCGCAGTCACGTCGCGCGCGCCCACCTGTGTTTCGCTCCCCGGGCGCGCGAGAAAGCACCCCTCGCAGCACCGCGCAAACTCGCCGGAGGAGTCGTATTCCGGAAGCGCGCGGATGTCCGCGTCGCGCTTGACCCGCGCCCGGTTTCGAAGCCGCACCTGGAAGCGCGTATGATGGTTGCAAAAAAGATCGCCGCACCGGCGGCAGTTGACCACGCCGTTCTTCACCCCGAGCGTGCGCGCGCACCCGGCGGCAGAGCACACCGCGCCTGGCGCCGGCTGCTTCCAGTGCGCGCGCCCCAACTGCGCCGCGTCCCCGCCCGCGCGGTCGCTGAGCCCAAAGCCCATACTGTTTTCGTACAAATCGAGCTTGATGGTGCGCTTTTGCGGCGTGCGAACGGGCGACGGCGCGTTTTCCGCGTGTTTGTGGTCAATGTGGGTGTTGAGCGCGCCTAGAGAGTCAGTGGCTTCGCCGCAAATGGGACACCGCACCGCCAACGCCTTGGTTGGGGTTTTCGGAGACTTGCCGGCGCTGAATTGCGGCAGGTTTGTGGCGGGCCCGGTGGGTGATTCCTTTGAAGATTGCTGGGGTCGCTGTCGTGTGGGGGTGACAGACATAATGGAATTCTGTATATTTGTAGGGGCCAATTGAGTAGGTGGCTACTAGATTCGATTGGATGCTCGTATACGGGGCTGGTAGGGTGAGTGGACGATTTGAGTGGGATATGTAGTTGTGTGGTTAATGTGGTGGTGTTGTGGCAGTGATGTGGTATTATGTGGTAGTGTTGAAGTACTATGTGGTAGTTGAGGTTATGTGGTGGATTTCTGAGAGTATAGGCAGGTGAGTAGCAGTGGATGTATTGGTGCGTGTTAGGCAAGTCGGCTGCGGAATGATAACTGTGTGCATGGCGCGAGATACCTAAGACCTTATTGACAGTTGAACACTGACGAGAGAAGCGAAGTATCGCTTACGAAAGATCCGCGCCTTTTTACTACTCTGTTTTCTACTGCTTCTCGAGCGCCCTGGTGTTCTAGAGTCACCTTTGATCCTCGCGGGAAGATAAAAAAAATTACTCGCATCACTTGAGTGACCCAGTAGTGAAGCAAGCTGAAGACATCTGTAGTTTTCCCCTTTGCCGACCTTGAATCGCTCTTTCTAATGCACTACTCTAAGACATTATTCACCATTCAGAATTATGGGGTTTGAATCGTTGGCATCGGCGTATCAGCACCCGGCCTAGTATTTACAAGCACTTAGTATGCTACTATAGCATCTGACCATCAGCTTTTGCAAGCAAGGGACGTTTGCACCTCTGTTTACCCCAGACGGTCTTCCCATCATTTTTTGTCTGAGCTAACCTTGTCATGTACCGCAGTTAGGCTACAACCAACTGGGGCCTGGATAATCGATTTCGATTCGTATCAATGAACCATCTTCTCTGGCGGGCAAGATTCCACCCTCTACACGGACGTACAAGTGATTTTCATTTAAAAACGAAGAATATATAAGTGGTTGAGGCAGCGAACCCACAATGCAATATTCATGATATGGAATTAAACCCACGCGGGAAATCATAGAGAGCCGGGAGATCATAGAAAGCCGGAAGATCATAGAAAGCCGCGGTTACACATGACCCCCGGGCTCTTCTCTCCTTCTAACCATCCATTTACTCCAACTTTTGCACCAAAGACTCCAACACCTTGCCGAAGTCCAAGTTTGGGTCTTCCAAGTTGAAAGCAGTGGTCGACACTGGGGCAGCCTTTGGAGCGTGCAACTTGGCGTACTCAGCCTTGGCTTGTCTGATCAACTTCTCCTCCTTCTTCCATTGGGCGTCCTTTTGTTTTTGGACTTCAGCAGACTCCAAGCTGTATCTATGGAAGGCACCATAGACAACACCGGCACCAACGAGAGAGTATCTGAAAACGTTGAACGAGGTAGACATTTCGTAGAGGACTTGTTCACTTATGATTTTTCTTTTTTTCCACTTGAAGCGCACGGTCAAAATGTGATTGGACACGACGACATCAGTACACCATACACTTTTGCCAACAGAACGTAGTTTTGGTGTTATCGTCAATAGGTAGTCAATCCGAAATGTGTTTAGAAATCACTCTTGTCGCCCAAAATAAGGCAGCTTCTTCGCCGACCCCAAATGGTGAGAAATGTCTTTCACGTGCTGGGATTTGAGACATTTCAGCAATATCATTAGTTCTTCAGGCCTCAGATAGAAAAAAAACAGTGGTTGCCTACCAAAGAAAACTGTATCACTATACCTACATCAGAGCATACAAATTAATGACATGGTGAGTTGCCTGACAGAAAACCCGCCGTGAGAGAAAAAGTCGCGCACCGAGATATAAAGATTGGGTGCAAATTGTCTCTGCACCGACCATTTTTGTTCTGGGCAGCGTAGGTATAAGTATGGATCTGAGAAATGAAGCACACTAATACTGTATTTTTTTCTGGAAATTAGGTTGTTAACAAATCTATATATTGAATTCTTACCGAATTTGCATACCTACACGAAATCACGAAATGGCTCTGCTGGGTTTCATCCACAGCTTATCTTCTGCTTCTAGTCTCTCGCCTTTTGACCCAAAACATGACTCGATAGATAAGGAGTACTACTATGACCCAATCCTGCGAGAGTACATTATTCTGAATGACGCTCAGTCTCTAAAGCCGTGTGATTCATCATCTACAAAACCCAAAGCGAATATGCTCGGCACTCCCGCAACTTCAATTATCCACAGGCAAAGCTTTGAAAGCTCTCCAATACACATTCCATTAGATGCGTTTCTAAGTGACGATTCTCTTGACTATACTGATACCACGATTAACCCGGCAACTTCGATTTTTGATCATGAACATATGCATGCACAAGAGGATGTTTTCGAGTTGTTTGGCAGTAACAGACTCAGTGTCGCATGGGAAGGGTACCAAACCTTATTGAACGGGCTTCGCACGCATCGAGAACGGATTTACCTGTTGCGAAGTCCTAATTCTCATTTCTCTGGAGATACTTTGTGTGACATACCGGGGGCCCATCTTATGGAATGGCTCGTTTCTCATTTCCAAAACAGTGAAATATCATTATTTCCTGATTCAGAAATAGAGGGTCTCCCAGAATGTCCCTTGCGAGCCAGCATACTGGCCACCACTTTCGCGACTCAGGAAGAGGTGGTTTGCGAGACTAAAAGAGGAAAAATTCGCAAAAGGGTTCACGGAGTGGCCAGCAGGTTCGTCTTTTGGTTCAAAACAGTTTTTCATGGCTTGCAGTAGAGTTTATACGGCGACATACGAGAAAATGTGATGAAATGCTTTTCTTTTTTTCAATTAGGACCTCCCTCGTCTTCAGTAATCCTGGGTGGTGCCCAGTCGCTACGCCTCCTTTAAATCAGTTTATAACATTATCAATCTCAAGGTATTTAAGCAGAACGCAAAATTTGGGCTGCGGAGTCGCGAATAGTTTCCTCGACAGTCTTCAACTTGAAGCCCAACACATCTCTGGTCCATTGGTTGTCCAAGGTGTATTGGCCGACAAGTCTTTCCTTGTCAGAGCCCGGCTTACCGACAGGGTAGTTCTTGCTGAGATCTGGCAAGTCCTTGTGCAAAACATCCAAGATAGTCTGCTCAGTGAAAGGACCGGTGGTGAGGAACAATCTCTTTTCCTTGGTCTCGTCCTTCTCGAACGCGACAATGTGAGCTTCGGCAACGTCACGGACGTCAACAACATAGCCCGAGGTCTGGGGGTATTCGGCGTCGCTGGACTTCAACTTCAAGATGTTGTTGATGATTTCCGAGGAGGTGTTCAAGTTGTCCTTGACCAACTCGTCAAAAGCTTGTGGTCCGAAAACGTAGACTGGGTTGACAGTGGAGAGAACAAAGTTAGGCTTCTCGGTCTCGACAAACTCCCACGCAGCCTTCTCGGCAAGCTTTTTGGATCCACAGTAGCCGAGCACACCGTTCAGCAAACTGGTTTCCCAGTCCAAGGGGCTCCAGCTCTGCTCGTTGATAACGACAGATGGGGATTGGACAGCGGCGAAGTCGGCCATAGCAACGTAAGAGGAAGTGACAACGACTCTCTTGATTTGAGGACCGTACTTCTTGATCGCGGTCAAGGCGCTCTTGGTACCGTTAACAGCAGGCTTCAAGAGGTCGTTTTCCACATCAGTGCTGGTGAAGTTGAATGGGGAGGCGGTGTGGAGGAAAACTGTGGCCTCTGGGTGGTTCTTGACAAAGTCGTCGAAAGCGTCAGCAGGAACGATGTCCTTGACGATTTCGTAGGAGAATCTGTCGCTGTTCAACAACTTCTTGAGGTTTTCGCCTTTCTCGGTGGATCTAACTGATCCAACAACAGTGTAGCCCTTTTGCAACAATTGCTTGACAGTGTGCAAGGCAACAAAGCCGGAGGCGCCGGAGACTAAAACAGTGGTAGACATTGGTGATTTGGTTATTGGAGTGGTATTTGATTTGTGAGATGAAGATTGAAGCCTGGCATTCCACGCTCCTTTATACCTTCAGGCGGAATTGTAGACCGCCACTGCACGAGATGTGCAGTACGCCACAACGTGCGTCTGTGTCAAGCGGTTCGTGCTGATAGCAACCTACGAGCAAGCTTAGAGAAACGGAAGTTTTCGTGAGATGCGGGTATTTCTCCGATTTTTTACGGTTGTATCCTTGCGCTTTTCTGCTCGCCAGGTTTTTGGAGCAGCGTATGTGGACCAAGTCTTGTGAAAGTCGAAGCGTATGGAACCGTTCCAGGTGCAGTACGGTGTCATCATTGCACCGGTAGATCTACTGTGTAAACGGTGGAGTTCTTCTCCGCCGGTTATACGCAGCACATGAGACCCATCACAAACGTTACACGTACATGCAGGCCGGATATGCGCACCCAAAACGACGGCGTTAGTGGGTGATTACTAACCGTGAATTAGTAATTCGGAACACAAATGGCCTGGTACAGTTGCATACCGTCGAGATTAGCATTCAGTGTGTGAGTATCTGGTGAGTGCACGTGCCAAAAGCTTGAGGGAATTGCAAACAGACTCTCGGGGGTTTAATACTGAAACGCAAGCGAGCTAGTAACAATTTGCCAATGCTGGTGGTGCGCAGCAGAGTTGTAGACGAGAGTTACGACAAATGTCGTTGCGCCTCCGCGAGCGACATCTCCAGTTCTCTCAAACTATCACCGCCCCCCTCAAGTTAAGTCTCTTCCCAGCCATCCGCAACCTTGGCTTTCGTACAAAAAAACCTACTGAAACTTTCGACATACCAGAATCCACCTCCACAAAACGCCCTCTCCTGGTCAAAGTCGTACTCGCCCATTTCGCCGCAGACTCTAGATCCAGCAACCTCCGAATTCCAAACCTACTTCTACTTTTCGCGCCAGCCCGGGACAGACTCCGTGTCAAGTCTACTCAGCAATTGCAACCAAATTGGATCCGATCGCGCGCCAACTGTACACACCACCTCACCCCACGCACCTCACCATGCGCAACTTCCACATCTACCTCCTAATTTTTTTCTGCGCCATGTTTGTGTCGATGTTCGCGAAGCGCGTGCCGCGCCACGCTGCTCCCGCGCTCTCGCGCTCCTTCTTCTTTTCGCCCCGCAACCCCAAGGACCTGGGGCACGGCTGGAGCGCGCCCAACTCGGCTCCTCCGCCCGCGGTGTCGCCGGTTCTGCTGGCAGCGAACTACGACCGCGCCATGTTCGACAAGTTTGTGGGATACCAGGTGGCGGTGGCTTTCGAGGCCAAAAACCGCTCCGACACCAACGTTTTCCGCCGCAAGAAGCCTGCGACCGTGGTGCTGGCGCTGGGCGAAGACAACCTCTTTGTGCTGGCGCAGGCGGACGGGTATCTCGCGGTGGGTGTTGCTGACGGAGTGGGCGGCTGGGCAGAAGCAGGCTACGACCTGCTGGCTATTCTGCGCGAGTTGTGCTCCCAGCTCAAGTCCGTGTTCGAGTCCGGCAACAAGGCGCAGGCCATGCCCGCGGCCATGCTCGGCACTGCATTCGAGCAGGTGCTTTCGCTGCCTCGGGTGGAGATTGGTGGCACCACCGCGTGCTTGGGCGTGTTGACCCCAGACAGACAACTTCGCATTGCGAACTTGGGCGACCTGTGGTGTGGCTTGTTCCGCGATCACAAGCTCGTGAAGGAGACGCAGTTCCAGACCCACAACTTCAACACGCCTTACCAGTTGGCAAAGGTGCCGGAGCAGATTCTTCGTCAGGCCGAGCTCCAAGGCAAAAAGTACATCATCGACCTGCCGGCCCTCTGTGACCAGTACGTGTGGGACCTCCAAAAAGACGACATCGTCGTTTTCGCCACAGACGGCGTCACAGACAATGTGGTGCCACAGGACATGGAGCTCTTTTTGCGCGACCAGGCTGAAAAGAGCACCCCCTTACCAGAGTTGGCGACCCGTTTCGTCGAGGAGGTGGTCAAGGTATCTAAGGATCCCAACTTCCCCAGCGCGTTTGCTCAAGAGCTTCTGCGGCTCACTGGTCAGCGCTACTTGGGTGGCAAAGAGGACGACATCACTGTGGTGATGGTGCGGGTGCTTTAGCCCAGGACTGTGCATTTGGGGGAAACTTTCGCCCCCTAGTCGATAGTGCTAGCTATCATAAAAAGTTCAACAATTTAAAGCGTAGCGTGGTTAGCCACAATTCTGTGCCATTGTGTATTACATCTATGTGACCGATTGGTCATTCTCCCCGCGAGCTCTCTACTCCATACTCAACAAACTCATGATTTTCTCCCGGTTGGCTTTTTGTGCCTCCTGCTCGCGAGCTATCCGCTCAGCAAACAAGTTGTTGGTGGGCATGGCCACATCTCGGAGTCTGTTGCTTTTGCTGAGAAAACTGAACTTCATCGGACCAGACGTGGGCGCTGCAGTTTCGGTTCCTGTTACCATCGAAGGCGCCGGCACCTTTAACCCATTGCTGCTACGAACCTGTGAGGAAGACTCGTTGATGATTTCCTTTATGGCGTTGTCCATATTCTGGATCTCTTTGCGCTCCATCTCGGCTAGCTCCAACAATTTTTGTTCCCGGGCTATATCCTCTTCACTTTGCGGTAATTCTTGTTCGTCCAGGAGTACGTCGTCGCTTTCGCTTTCACTGTCTTCGCTCTCACTTCCTTCCGTGTCACTATCATCTTTCTCCCCGTCCTCATCATCATCATCATCATCCTCTTCTTCATCGTCCTCGAATTCTTCCTCGTCCTCGTCTTCACCCAATTCATCCTTCTCGTCTTCCTCGCCGCTCTCTAACTCGCCATCACTGCTGTCATTTCCCATGTTCATGAAGTCGGAATCATCGCTGCTTTCATAATCAAAATCAATGTCAGTCACGTCCTTGTCCTCTGAGGTCTGAGCCTTGCTATTGTTTGTAATGTATACCTGGAGGGCTATCATGGCGGCATGAATATCGGCAAAGGGCTCAAGTTTCACCGAGGCAATATCATTGAAGTTTGAAAACGTCACATCAATATTGAACCGGACACTCATGGGCAAAGGGGCTTTTTTGCAACAGACATAGTATTTCAAAAACACCAAAAATCCCTCGAGTGATTTCACTCCTTTCTCAAGTAACTGCTCCTTCAGCACCTTGCGCATCTGAATCGAGTTCAACAAGGTGCATACCAAATTAATTCTGTAGTAATCATCCGAAGGGTCCACCTCTAGCATGGAATCAGGAACGGGAAGGTTATTTGGATACGCAAAACACACTATTTTGTATAAAAGATCGATAATGCATCTGAAAGATAAAACTTTGCGATTGAATAATGCGGCAAAGAGCTTCATGTGGGCGATTCGTGAGACATTTTGCCTAAAGTCATTGAGCTCCAACCCTCTGATGACGTTTTCAGTCAATGCGTCGACAACCATAGGTATTAAAAACGCATTTTTCTTGTCTAGACGTTTGAGAATTTCCGCCATTAGTTCCAATCGATCCAGAATCAAACTCTCTGGCTTCGTGTACACAGACAAGAATGCTTCTTGAGCATCATTACTACTGGCGAAGTTGATTTTGGATAGTATGTCTGGAACATAAGTGTGGTCGTGTGCTTCAACCAATCTTCTGAGCACCTGGGAGACAAACTGGAACATGGGCGCCACTTCCACTTCGGGATGAATTTCCTTCGCCTTTTGGGAAGTGAAAGAATCGACAATCAAAAACATGTTTCGCAATGCAAGCTTCTCGTTGACCGAGAGCTTATCACTCTTCGATTGGGTCTGTAGCAAGTCAAGCATCTGCCTGGTAGTGTCAGCATATTCTGGTTCGAAAAGAAGAAACTTTCCGCATCTTTCGTAGAATACCAGAAGAATGTCAACATTTCCGTGCGCACCAATATCCATTGTCATTCTTCTCACCTTGTGGAACACCACATGGAAGGGGACAAGTTTAAACTTGACAAGCTCGATGAAAAAGTAAAGGTTTTTAAAGTTGATCGACCCATGATAAATTTGCGAGCGGAATCCACGGTCAAGCGCCTCGACTAGCTCGGAAATGAGATCGGGGAAAAATTCCGCGTTGACCTTGAGAAACCGCGCATAGTAGTTGAGTGCATCGGTTTTACGCATATCCAAAAAGAAACGGAGGATCTTGTTGCGCGTAGCCTTGTTGTAGGGAACCATGCAATGCAATTCGCCGGTGATGCTGTCCACGTCATCCTCGGACGCAATTGCGCCCAAGTGCTCTACGAAAAGCATCACCTTCTCACCTTCGGTGAGTTTATTGTATTTCGCCCGGAATTTGCTTTTGTCAAACTTCAGACATACAGCGTGGTACGGCGTGAGCTCGGTGTAAAATGCCTTCTCGCGGGCATCCTCCCACCAGCCTTTGGCGTCTGCTGCTTTCACCACCACTTCCGGCTCTTTTTCCACCAGAGGACTGTCGAACGTAGGAGCGGCAACGCCGAATACCTCGCACAAATGGGCCACCTGGGGAGCAAAGTACTGCTCGAGTTCCGATTTTTCTCGTAGCTCTTGCTGGATCTCCTCAAGAATACGGCCGGTGCGGATGGAAGCCTTCAAGTCGCGCTGAGTGAGCGTGTCAACTTGTTTGTGGAGCGAGCAGAAAATCTCCACCATCTTTTTGGTGTAGACGGTGAAGATCTGCAAAAGCGCTGTGCGGAGGGGGTCGTCCACCGTGTCGTTTTGCGCCAAAAGCCGATCTCCGTAGCGTTTGGCAAACGACACCATAATGGGAAGCGCATAGCCGCGAGCAATGTCGTGGGACATGGTTTCCTTGACCAACGGCACGATGATGGGCTCGGCGCCGAGCTTTGTGTAATACTTGGCCCCAGTTGCACCCAAGAGCGCCTTGTCGCACTGGTCAAACAGCGTGCCTATACCCACAAGCAGCAACTCGAACAATATGCGGAGAAGGGAACGCAGCCTCAGCGCTGCATCCTCGCCCTCCCTGGACAACACCTGATTGACCATTGCCAGGAGAAGCGGTGGGGTGAAAGAGACCGGGAAACGCTGGTGGAGGGCAGACACGATAGCAACCGCCGCTTGCACGTCATCCGGTTTCGTCAGCTTGTAGATGTTTTCGGACACCGCCGTGGAGACCTCTGAAATGTATTTTTCTAGGCTGAGCGACGCAACGTCTTTCAACACGCTGGGGCCCTGAGCCGCGGTAAGTGATGTGCGCACCTTTTTGATGAACCCGGTGTTTTTCTTCAAGGACGAGTCCAACTTTCCGGGCGGGGGGAACTCCTCGCCACGCCATGCCCGCTCGTTCTTCTGTTTGAGCTGGGGTGTATTTGTGGCTTCCATGAAGAAGAGGTGAAGAGTTTCGCGCACACACTCGTTCGCACTAGTGCCATACCAGTTACGGGACGGCCAACTGTTGCGGACTTTCGGAAATCTTTCGTTTCTCACTTTTCAGAGGACGTCAAGAGAAGAAGACCTTAAGAGAAGAAGACATCAAGAGAAGAAGACTTGAAAAGAAGAATCATCACATAGCAGCGTCATAAGTTGGGTATTTCTATTTTATAGTTAGCGAACAATTACGCAGGCACAGATATGTCCCCAGAAGCACCGATGGTGCACAATACCGGAAGCATTAGGGCATGCTACGAGTGAAAACCGAATGGTGGATTTTGGAGCAACTTTCGCGTACCGTTCGGCCAGACCAAGTCTACTCAAGGCCCATCTTGGCACTTCTGGTAAGTGTAGATCACATTCAAACGCACTGTCACCGAGATGTACTTGAACAATTGCCTAAAGTCGCTCGTTCGGTAAAAGCTCCCCAAACTGTTGCTTGTCGTCAGGTGCTCGTTAACAGTCACCATGACGGGCTCGTTCCTCGAGATCTTGATGCTACCTGATCAAACCAGTCTGATTTCACCAGCCTGCATCTCCACTCAAGCTGAGACGGCTGATGCTCTTCCCCTGGGGATCCACCACTCACTCTCTCGTATCGAGTTTCCCTCATGGTCAAGATCTCTATCCGATCTCTCCTACACCCCTCCTTACACGGTATTGCCCAAATGTTATTCTATTTACAATAATGGCTGCGTGCCACGCACCCTATGGTATACGGCTCCCTTGGGGAGGCCGTACTCCGCCCGCACACGGTTCACGCTGCGGTCGAACTGCTGTCTCCACACGTGTGCACCCACCGCGCTCAAACCGTGTTCGGCTGAAAACGCCCGGATGTCAAACGCCTCACGGTCCACCGCCGCCGGCGCGATCGGACCCGCCTGGCGGAAAACCCACAAGCACGCTCTTTGCACACCACTGTTCTTCTCGGGCACGAGAGGCACGTACGGCGTGAACACCGACTCAGGATGTGCCATAAGCTTAGAGGCGGATATGGTGTTGTCGGCATAGTCCAACGGCACGTTGGACAAGCCGTAGTGCAATGTGGTTTTGTAGGAGTTGCGGACCAAGTCTGGGGTGTCCGGGTTGACCAACAAAACCGTGTACAAGCCGCTGGCATCGGCAGGGCGGAAGAACTCTTGCACTTCGATGGTTGGGGGCCTCGCCACGGCAAACGCAGGCAACACAACACCTGGCTCGACCCAATTGGTGAACTCGGCGTTGGTGTTGTGGGCGAACTTGACACGCACGTCCACGGCCGGCTCCAATGTGGGCAAGGTGTCTGGGATCACCCGCAACTGCTCTAATCTCTGCATGGTCACCATCAACGCATACGATTGCCATTTTTGCTGCAAAAAACGACGAAAAACCGGCTGTGTGCGGTCGGCGTTTTCCAAGTCGAATGTGGCGCGGTGGAGCACCTCAGGGTTAGCAGTTTCGGCATCCACAAGCAACTGCTCGAGCTCGGACGTGGACAACTGCTCCTTTTTCTCCTCAATGGTTTGGTACACCTTGGCGGCATCCTGCTGCAAGATGTCGTATGCTGTGCCGAAAACCTCATCGATGTGAAGGGGCGAGTGGTATCCGGCGCGTACAGCGTCGTCGGCAATGGAAGAAGGGCCCGACTCTCCGATTTTGGAGAAGAGGTCGGATTTAGCTTTGGGGTTGGCGATTTTCAACGACGCCGAGCGGTTCAGAAACTCGCTCCACACTCCGCGAGCAGCGCTTTTGCTCGAGAAAAACCGCGCTAATCTTAGACTCATGGGTGGGGAAGTACGGTGAAGTGGAAGCTGGAGTAGTGAATTTTTTCGCGTGCGAGCAGTGGTTTTCCTGTGTTTCACACGACTTTCTTGTAGATGGTGATAATCAACAGGCGGCGAAGAGATGGCCATCGGTAACACGCTTAGGGGTGAACAGTCTGCTTTTCTTCTGCCCCCGATCCGAAGAAGCATTTCCTTTGCTTGCCAAATTTCCTGCCAACTGCAGTGTGTGCTGCTATTTGTAAAACGACGCGGCTTCGCACTAATTGACCACCTGGAGAAATTACAAAGGATGCCGGAATCACCGCATTGTACTACCGTACTTCAGTACTACTTGTCGGGGGCGCAGAAGCAAGCGATGGGGCGTAAATGAGGAAGTATAGATTGGCATACGAGATGTATGGGTGTCCAGTATGTGGATGTACGGGTTGTTTGTCACTGGTGTATGGGTGTTTTATTTCTGGTGTACAGGTGTTTATCTCTGATTATGTAATCGATTATGTCAGCTATTGATCGTGTTTGTGGCTCAAGTTACAAATAGATTGTCTTTGCAAACAGGGCTTTCACAAATAGACTGTCTTCCCAAGCAGGGCATTCCAAGACCTCACGATTAAAACCCCAGTTTCAAGTCAATGAGAGGCCAGAATCACTTATAAGCTGGTGTGAAGAATCTGCAATTGTCTCAATCATCAGGCAATGACTGGTTAGGCCTCACGGTTGCTTACATACCTCAAATCGCGAAAAGTCAACTGAATTACGAATTAGATAGTGTGACTTACTTCGAGCTCGGAAGCAGTTGAGAGTTGGAACTTCTCTGGTTATTGGTGATCCAAAGAGGCAGCAATGGATATTTTTTTGCTGATGTCCTCAGCTCACTCATCATGAGGCATTTCGTGTAGAAAGAATACCACGTCACATAAGCTTTAACTAGAAAGCTGTTCAGGAGGTCTTATTCGTACAGCTGAGCTACTATAATCCCATCGGTTTGGTTCCCTGTGCAGTAACAGAGGATATGAGACCATGCATGCCACGCACTTTGGCCAGATCGATGACAGCCATATTTGGTTCATCCTTGGAGAAACCCAAAAGTATTTCTTTTTCTTTCTTATTTAGGTACCGTTTTTTCATATGGATGTTCTTTCTTTTAAAAGTGTTTCAAGCCCAAGCTCAAATGATATAATCTTGCAGCGCCTCATAGCCTGTTCTTTCTTGCGTGATAGTTTGGGCTTCAAACAACCCACCATTCTTGCTATGAGAGGAGACACCAGTGTGGATTCACTCAAAGGTAAACCGAAACGATGCGGGTTGGGTGACATCTTCATGACGGACCGGAGCTTATGGATGAGTGAGTTTCTACTCAGGTGGACATGTATCGGAAATATTCATAATCCTCAGAGATCATCTCTGAGGAATATTTTACATGCTGTTGGAGGTACGAGACGTAACATTTTGGGATACGGGTTACACTTACCTACGTTTTCACATCAGTGTCTGTGAAAATCTTTCGAGTAATCCCGATGTAGACTTGCAAGAGGTGGGCAACAGAAAGTGAATAGAAAGTATTTAATGGCCTCTCCGTCTTTCGAAAGCAAACCAACGGCGAAACGGCAAAGCTTGGCTTCACCTCAGCATAGAATTTGGATAACCAGGTACGCATGGCATCGCCTCAAATGTCCCGCAACGACAACCTGACGGTGACCTTTCTCGGTAGAAGTTAAATGTGATCACATCTGACTCATGCTTGGACCGCCTGGAACTCCACTGAATCATGCTTTGACCGCCTGACGGAACACGCTAGGAGCGCACAACGGGCAATAACTTGCTGTGGTAAATGTATCGAAGCCAGAACTTCCGCGTGCGGGTTTCGCGTCGTGGAACCCGTGGTTTTGCGTCGTGGTTTTGCATCGTGGTTTTGCAATCTCGATCTTGCGTCATGAATACACTGACCATCGTCGATGCAAGATCGAATGGGTGATTGTACCGTGAAGCCACTTAACAGCTGCAGGGTAAACTTCGTAACTGCAAGACAGAAAGCAGGAAAAGATGATGGTGGCAGTAGAAAAGCTTCGACGAGTGAATAGAATTAAAGGTGTGTTGCCTCGTTCGGGTTTCTGGCTGCGCAACCCGAGCCGATCGCTCTTCGCACCAACACCGACACCGGCCACCGTCAGCAGGTGTGTTTAACATTCGATAACGGAGACATCTTCCAGAGATGGCGAGTTGTATTGGCGAGGAAGGAAACCTCCCTGGGAGGTGCAGTCATGGCAAATGAACGGAGTCAACGATAGCAGCCGGTCAAACTGCCGTGGGTCGGAATAATCCATGCGAGGAAACAAGCCTGCAGCCACCACATTGGTACGGGGGTCTGAACTAGAGGAATTCATGGGGAACTGAAGGCTCTCTGGCGAGCGTAGGGAAGAAAAGTTACCGGAGTTGATGCCATGACAAAGCCCGAGAATTTGGGGGAGCTGACTGCGTTATCATGCAGCCGAACGTGAATGCCGTTCGCACTCTTCGGCAACTATTTTCCGTCGACTCATACACCCGTGCCAGAACGGCGTTCTGCGCGCGGCGGCTAAGTGCGTATGGGCCGGGCACCGCCGAGCAGAGGGGTGTGGCGCATTTACCGGGTATGAGGATATTCATTGGGGTGCCACGGCGAAACAAACCAGACGGCGTGAAGTAAGCACTAGGCGCGGAGCACCATCATGTGGTTTAGTTTACCGAAGCCGTATCGCCAACTGGTTTATGCAGACCCACATATGCGCGGCAGCCGCATTGGTGACTGAGCAAAAGGGTGGGGGTGACTGAGTGGTGCCGTGAATCGTCCCGTCGGCCTCGGTTTCGGCCTTCCAAAGACAAGTCAATATGCGTGCCGTATTGGGCCTTTGCTATATACCAAAGATTGCGCTGACATGTCGGGCCCGTCCCGCCTCCTGGCCTCAGCCTTAAGGTACGGCATCCTCCACAGGTACATGCACAACGCTCGCCTGAAGCGCACAGAGGTTCAGTTCCGCCATGCTCTGTCGCAACGGGCCAATCTACAACTTGTTGAACTCCAGCGACAGAGGGTGTGCCACCGCCACATTCGGACTCAACTCGATTAGCCGCAGCTGCAACGCTAGGGTGTAGTCGCGCAACTGCAAGTTTTCCTGGCGCAACTCCTCGATCGTCTTGTGCAATTCCGCCACCTCGGCCGCAGTGGCCTCGAGTTCCTTGACATAAATCTCTCGCCGCTGGCGAAAAGCCTTCTGCGCGTTTCTGTTTTGTGCCGCGCGCTTGGTGGTGGACACGGTGCGGCGCGCGGGTTTTTCGGGCGCAGGCTCCGAATCTTTGGTCAGGCGCGCGGGTGCAACGGCGGGCGCGGCCCTCTGGGTTTCGGGCGGGTGCACAAACTCGGCGCGGGGCGAGCGCTCAAACGCAGGGTCTATCCGGGCCGGCTCTTTCCACTCGTATTGGTCGTTCATGGACAACTGAAGTTTTGGCTTGATTCAGCGTGGTTGCCGACAGGGGCGGGAAGAGCAAAGATCTCACGACTAGGGCTATCCAAGCTTTGCGCCAGCCAGTAACTGTTCGGCAGGTCTGGACAGGTGGAGTACTGTTTGAAGAGCACGCGGTTATAGCAGTCAAGGGTAATAGCAGTCCAAGAGTATCACCAAGGATGTCAGCAGTCCAAGAGTATCACCAGGGGTGTTAGCAGTCCAAGCGGGTCGAAGAAGTGCCTTTGTGGTGATATGGGTGCAAACAAGCAGTATGTTATGTAAGAACTGACAAAGCAAACGGACGGGCATGTGCGTGGTGCACGGGTCTTGTCTCATGAGCTTATACAGTATACGGCTTGGAAGGCCGGCGAGCAAAGCGGTGCTTCTGCGTCCTTTTCGTCTTTAGGCGACATTTTGTGTCAAGTGGTAGTGTAGTGCAATTATCGAGCTCAACACAAACCTGCTTACTACGAACTTGAAGCGTGCGTTCCAGAAAGCGATCGCCGTATGCATGTCAGCAAACGTAGGTGGATGCAGAATCAGGATGTGAATTTCCGGAGATTCCAACTGTCGCCTGGGACCTGAAAGAGTATGTTTGTGATTGTGTCTTTCCACTATCAACGATTGATGCTGCAAAACGGTGGCTCTCGTGCCCCCTGCCTCCTATAATCCGCCGTTTAATATTTGCGACATCATTCGGACCCTTATGTAGGTGCCTGCAAGTGAACCACCACTAATTTCCCTATGCCGACTCACATCCCGCACCGCGGACGGAGGATTGGGAGCACAGGAGTCGTACCATCAGGCATACCACGAAATGTAAATAGCAAAATTCGTGAAGCGAACCTTTCTAGCTATTGTCTCCCTGCTCAGGTACCGGTATGCGTTCGTCTCCTAATGTAGTGTGCGCGAAACCGCGAACTCCGTTTCGTCTAGTCCCGTCTGCTTACTGGTGTGCGTTCGTTTCTCCGCCAAACGATAGGCGAAACCCGAGTGAAACCGCTGTTTTGACCCTTCACTCGTCGCCTTCTTTTCCGTCGTGGTTTGCGACTGTGCGTGGTAACTCGATTAGGCACCATTACTTCCGTTAGCTCTCACCCACCACTCCAGTACTCGTTCCATTAAGTTCCAGTACTCGTTCCATTACGTTCCAGTACTCGTTCCATTACGTTCCAGTACTCGTTCCAGTACGTTCCAGTACTCGTTACTGTACTCACTCTTCCATCATACGTTTGTTATTTTCTCCATACCACCATCTCACATTCTATCTTTCCCCATTTCTACCTCATCACAGGATCCTCACTACTTCCCACCAGCTTCCACCGAAAGCCCTTTCACACTTTTCCACCACTACGTTACACTTTACAGCCGGCCTCTCCATCACTTTAGGCATAAACAAATGACAGAAGAACTTAGAAGACGCTCCAATTTCTTTCCAGTGCCAGACACAGAACCGGGGTCTCTCCGCAACTCCTATCCGATACCACTAGACCTGACTCCAGGCCCCCCATTGCAGGAAAGCTTGGGTACCGGTGATTTCAGCTTCGAATCCTACAGTGTAGCGGAGCTCACTTTGGACTCCCGCAAAGAGCTCAGAAGCGGATCACTCACCGCAAACTTGAGCACTGGTCCTCTTGGTTTCAAGCAGTACGGCGAGCTCCCTGATACCCATCGCCCATTAGACCTTACGTCACTGCGTTTACTTGATCTACTCGACCCAAAACCCTCCACTCCAGGTTTCCTACTGCACCTGCTCCTCACACCCAACCGCTTGGCCCAGCGGTCTTCCGCCGCTGGCCGGCACCTCGGGTCTCTCATTCTTGGCCCGGCGCCGGATTTGGACTTGTCGCAGCGCCTTGGTGTGCTCGATCTTGGGCTTGAGCCAATTGAGACTCCGTTTCGCTCTTCCATCTGGAGCACACCACGGACAGACAATCGGTTTGAAGAAAACAGCATGTTCTTGCCAATTGCCCGGCCGGGCGACCCGCGGGCCCACGATTGGGGGGTGGAGCCGTTGGTGAAACCCCAGGAGGTAGGTTTGAAGAAGAACATATACGCCGCCAAGGTTCATCGGCCCGTCTTTGTTCCCCAAGCGGAAAGGACCGCTTCCAGAGGTACTGAACTGGAAGGCGACCCGCCGAAAAAATCAAAAGATGTGGGTGCCAAAACCTCACGCCGAGAGGCAAAGCGAAAAGAAAAAGCGGATGGGCGGAAGGCGGATGCACAAAAACTGGTACAGGCTCAAGGGCTGGCAACGCCGCCAAAATCCGAAGAGCCAACAAATTTCGAAAGGGCTACAAGATCCGGAATAACCAATACGGACACTCTGACAGATGTTGTCGTCAGCCTAGGTTCCACCACAGCCAGAGCACCATACTTCAATCACTGTAGTCTCCACATTCTTGATCGTTTGCACGTCAAAAACTACCCTGAAGACCACTGCTCCACCTTCTACAAGCGCAATCGCCACGGATACATGTTCGTCCGCGAGCTGTCCAACTCTCTCAAGGTGAATACCAACGGGTCAAAGTCCTGGGTGACAATCAAAGTGCAGATGGGGCAGAAGGAGCCACAAAAACTCAAGGTGGATGTCAGTCAGTTGCCTGTGTGGAAACCCGTCAATGTCAATCAGCCTGCCACGTCTCGCAAATTTGTTAAGCGCAATTTCCGGCGAAAAGACCGCCGTACTTCGTCCCGTCGGCTTGGATGAATATCCTCTACGCGCGGTGGTGCTGCAGCTTGGAATCAAGAAGCTTTAGCCGGACAATTGGCTTCCGTTAATAAGCAAGAGAAGTCCCGACTACATGTTGTGACTGAAGCTGATGGTTTCCGGCGCAAAAGATCACCAACGGCCCTGTTGCAATACCACACCTGTAAGTTCCGCTATTTCGGGCATAAATGCCTTAGTGCCGGCGGGGCCATTGTTCGATAAGTCAAGCCTTGTCCTACCTGGGCGGTGGTCGGTCAGAAGACCCGTGCCGCTAGCCCTCCACACCCGTGCCTTTTTGCCGCGCTGGGCGAAAAATTGGCCAATTTCTATTGGCTGTGAAGGAATGCTGAACCGGGCCAACGCCACGGACGCAGCGTCGGCGTCCCAGATACACGTATGTTGCTATCATAGAGCTATATCACATAGAACAATTCTTCTTGAGCCACGTTGTACCGCCGGCCCGACCCCACTAACCGACAGTAGTGATGCATCTCGGTGCGCGCACGCCCCGTCGTACGATTCCCAACTGAACAAATGAGACACACTACGATACCATCACTAGGAAACCCATTACCACCGCCATGATTTCCGCCGCTTTCCGTTCTGCCAGATCCAGGGCCATCGCCACCCCAAGATTCGCTGCTCCAGCCATGGCCAGAATCTCCTTTCCTCAAATCAGAATGTACTCTGACCACAAGGAAGAGACGTTTGAGGAATTCACCGCCAGGTATGTATAACCACGTTGACGCCTTCTCCCCATCCCCAATACTAACTTCAGATACGAGCAAGAGTTTGAGGATGCCTACGACTTGTTCGAGGTGCAAAGAGTGTTGAACAACTGTTTCTCCTACGACTTGGTTCCAGCCCCATCTGTGATCCAAAAGGCTTTGGAGGCATGCAGAAGAGTCAACGACTACCCCACTGCCGTCAGAACCTTCGAGGCGTTGAAGCACAAGGTTGAGAACAAACAACAATACGAGGCCTATTTGGAGGAGTTGAAGGAGTCCAGAGCCGAGTTGGGCATTGACTTGAAGGAGGAATTGTACTCCGAGGCTTAGGGTCCGTATATGTGATGGCCCTTTGATAGCATTCATGCGATAGAAATAAACATCTATTCGAGATTTGTGTAGCCAGAGCGATCCCGAAGCGGGGAACACCGGACGAGACGAATTTTCTCCCGACATGATGATTGATAGACCTGCTTGTAATGAACCACTTCTGAAAACTTGGCTCTCAACCACTCGGCTCTCAACCACTTGGCTCCCGACTGCAAGGTCCTGCGGCAGTATCCGATACTTGCGGCTGAGCGCCACGTCAACCACAGTCGACATACACCAAGACGATCCTCCTAATGAGCGTTCAGGTTTAGGCTGTCCCAGGAGTAATTTATATTGGAAGCACGCCTGATTTGGAAAAGCTGCTTCGGGATGCTGATGGTGTCGCTTCTTGTCATGCACGGGTATGCCGCTAGTCCTCCTTGTTGGTCTAGAGCCGACGAGTGCCAGCCACTCAAAGGATTGTTCTCTGCCAGTCCATTTACAGATGTGTGCTTAGTTGTAAAAGAATGTGGTTAGTTTCAGAAGAATGTGATTAGTTTGTAGAAGAATGTGGTCCAAAGGCACATGAAAGAGAATAGTGGTTCCGCAACGGAGGCAGAGAAGCAAGCAAAGAATGGTACACGGAGACGCAGATGTATTTGAGCTACGCAAAAGCATCGAGACGCAGGCAAAGTCAAATAAGCTTTTGCAGTTGCAAGTATATTTTCACCATTCGCTCAAACAGCAAATTACAGTGCGACCCAGTCTTTTTGGTGGAATATCGCGCGGTCCAGCAAAACCGCAAACAACTATTCCCCAAGAAAAATCAGGGCACCGGGTTCTTCCCGCAAAACGCAAACCACAAACAAATCAGCCGAAACGTTCCACCCTGCCCACAGACCCGCACCGTTGCCGTTCCCCCCGTCTCCTCCGGCGCCCGCTTCTGCTGTGGGTGCAAAATCCTGCAGGCAAACGACTACACCTGGTGCTCGTTCGCTCAAGCCACCTTCAGCACCACCCACCCCATCATCTCCCCGCGCCACCCAATGAGCGGTACTACCCCGAACCAGCGAAACCCTTCGGACCCCTCAACACCGGATCGCCACCTGCACTCCGCGACGCCGCCGCACTTCCCCACCACCCACTTGGCGCTTCTGGCCCCCGGAGCCACGCCCCCGGGCGCCGGCGCCCCCCACAGCAGCAGTGCCGCTGCTCTGTCGCCTGTGCTGCCCGCCTTTGCGCTTTTCCCCCACAACCCCAGCATCGGCCTCCGGCTCCTCACTCCCGTGGTACCTGCATCGGACAACAAGCCGGCGCTTGCCGCTTTGTCCACGTTCCAGTTGCTCTGCGGCTTGGGCTTGATGGCGCGGCGGCCGGTGCGGCTCGGCGAAGCCGCGTGGCGAGCGCGGCTAGGCGCCGTGGCGCGAGTGCTGCTGGGCGCCGCGTTGGTGCTTCTCTCGGGACTCGAGTACGCGCGGTTGCTGCTTCCGTACGACCCGTGGGGCGAGGAGGCGCGCCGGTGGCGCCACTGGGCGGTCAAGAACGGGCACCGCCCGTCGTGGTGGTACGGCGCCATTGAGCACTACACCCCGATGCCCATGGACCAGTGGCGGGCCAAGACCGTGGCGTGGATCGGAAACACCGCCAACGCCATGGAGACGGCGCCGCTGCCGGCGGAGTCTGTGCTCTCGTCGGTTTCCATCGGACCCAACAGCACGCTCAAGGCTGCCCAGGCTGGCACCTACCTTGACATCTACTCCCACTTGCGCCTGATAAACACAAAGCGCACCCGCTCGCTTCTCGAGGGCGACTTGGCGGACGTGACCGAGCTTACCAGGGCGCGGCGCATAGACGCGGCGCTCGAGGGGATGGGCCGCAGCAACCCTGACTACTCCAAGCCCAACATCGTCTTGGGGTCCCACCCGTTGGACTCGGACGACGAGTTCGACATGGTGTGGGCCAACTTCGAGCCGTGGGACGAGATCGGCGAGGAAACAGAGTTTGACGTGCGCATTATTCCGCGGTGGCTCAACCACTAGCGAGACACCGCCCGCGCAGGAGACGGCGGTGCGCTTGCAACACGGCAGACGAAGGACCCTAGAGGGCGTCATCGCTGATTAACCGGGGCCGGCGTCTTTCGGGGAACACTGTGCACTGCGACAATGGGCACTCTGCATGTTCTCGTGCTCGCGTATTGGCCACGTTCACCAAAGCATGTCATAAACAATAAATCTGCCCTGTGCTCTTCCTCTTAGCCTTACATCAGTACCTTTGGCATTTGTTTGCCAGCACATGCTTGCTCTCTTTGTTAGCACCCTCTGTAAGTACCCTCTGTAAGCACCCACTGTGAGCACCCTCTGTTCCCGGGCCGGCCATCACCCCTAAGCATGCCAGTCAGTATGAGATACGCTAAAACGTAAGGTGTTGCGCCTTTTAGACTTGTGTCACCATCTCAGAAGCGTACGCTCCCATAGGGTGTTTGCTCGCTTTCTTGGACTTAGAGCACTGGAAAGCGCCAATCAGTGGCTCACGCTCGGTCTTGCGTTCGATAACCATCAAACGTGCCCGTACAGTCCCGGTATGGCTACGAAACCCAGCCCTCTTTCACGTAGGCCACTGTCAATAACACCTATTCCATCACTATATACATTTCAATACCACCATCTGGTCACCTACATGTCCTTGGGCCCGCGCGAGTCGATCAAGTCCTCGGCCCACTTCAACGAGCGCGAGTCCAGGGCCGTGAGCACCGGCTTGTGAAGCAGCGCAAGGTGTTGGCGCCACACTATCTCCGCCGGGTCCTGGTCAGGCTCTACCCACTCGAAGCCATCGCCGCCACTCATCCAGTAGGCTTGCATCTTGAGGTCCGCCAAGTTGTCGCGCGGCTCCAACAACCGCACCTTGTGACCGTCGCGGGTCAAGCCCGGGCGCAACGTGTGGTGACTCAGCACGTTGTCGTCCTTGCGGCAGAGCTCCTCAACCAACGCAGGAGTGTTTTCGAGCCCTCCGTTCAACGCGAGATCGGTTTCCATGAGCCGCGCGCACATGGCCATCTCGTCCGCATGCTTATACCAGTGAGTGTAGAACGTGCCCTTTTGCCAGGTCAACACGTCACCTCCCGCAGTGCTGAGCTGGCGACCAAACTTGACGATCGCAACAAAGAAGCTCAGGTTTATCAAGTAGGTGAGCACCATGGCGTTGATGGAGCCCAAGTGGGCCCACGCGGGCGAGAGCCACCCCATACCGATCACCTGCTGCACACCGAGCTTGGAGAACGCAGTGAGCGCGATGGCAGTGCCTGCCAAGCGGTAGACCCCGCGCCGCAACACCCCTGCCTTCGCGGCCACGTAGTTGGCGTGGCCTGTGGTCAAGTCGCAGATGCGGAGGGCGTTTTTGATGTCAGCGTCAAAAAGCGCTGCACGGAAGGGCACGAGTGCGGTTTCCAACGCCACCACCGCGTCCGGCCGCCGCTGGTGGTATGCCTGAAGAATGCGCACCGCGGTGAGACCCGGAAACCGAAGGAGGAGAACCCGTTTCAACATTGGCTCGTCCATGGGCACTTTGTCGCACGCTACCACTGCCTCAACCATTCGGACAATTTTCTTGGTAGCAGGGTCGCGTTCGAGCTTGTCGCCGGCAGTTACCGCGTTTTGGAGCTCACGACACGCTTGTAACGCACTGACGGCGGTGTCGGCGTTTACGGTGGAAGCATGGAGAATGTGGGTGTCGATGCGCGTTGCCAAATCTGTAGCGCTTTTGGGGTAGAGAAAGGGGTTTCTGCGCCGAGCAGATGCGGTAAAATGCCGTGCGAGATGAAGCATGGTCTGGTGGCAGGTGTAGCAAGGTGTAAGCAGGTTGGTGATGGTGTAGTTCGCGGGAGGCACGGGTGAGTACACAAGGACGCGGCACACGAAAGACCGAGGATATGGCGGCACTCATTTCGAGGGAAATGAAACCCCCTGTTCAGTGTGGCTATGATTACTGATAGTACCGAAATCCGACAATCGGCGGTCGAAAAGGGGTGGTAAAAGGTCTGCCAGGGAGGGTGCATAGATTTGAGCTTGTGCGGCTGCATGTTGACTGGATGCGGGTACATGTCGAGTGCATGCGGGTACATGTCGAGTGCATGCGGTACATTGTGAGTGGATGCGGGTGCATGGTGAGTGGATGCGGGTGCACGGTGAGTGGATGCGGGTGCATTTTGAGTGGATGCGGGTGCATTTTGAGTGGATGCGGGTGGATAAGGTGTGTCGGTATAGGTGCATGGAGTGAGTGGATGTGGGCGCGCATGTGGCGATTAAGGTGCGTCTGGTGGATGTGTGCAGGTTTAATGCGAGCGTCGGAATCAAAAATTAGAAAGGGTACTCATTGAATCTCTCCCTCGCACAAATGCTCCCCACACAACCCAGTGTGGCGATCAGAATGTGTTTCTTTTTTATTTTTTTTTTTTTTTTTACTGACCCTTTAGGAAAACACCAAAATACCGGATCTACGAAGATCAGGGACTCATGACATATGTAACATCGAATTTGAAATTTGAGCAACGTTCTTAAATGAATCTGCACAGCCAGGCCTAGTGAAAAACACCTTATGCTAGGCTAGGGCAGCAGCAAATGCATTTATTGCCAAACACCGTGATGCGCAAGCTAGACTCGTAAACTAGGGCCAGCTATTTTTTGGTTTGTATATTGGTAAGTGGGTGGGTGGTTATGTCGCAATCGGAGTTCAGGGATCCTAACCGCATTACAAAAGGATTTTGTATATTGGCGAGTAAGATTACGACAATCAAATGCTGCATGCTAAAACCAGAGTGTATCGGTCACGAAGCTTCACTTTGCGAAGAATTGTATGGTGCAAGAATTCCTCACATGGGGCAGTTGTTAGTGCAAAGACTACCCAGGCCAGCGGCCTAAAAATTAAAAAGAAGCGTACAAGAGAATGACGCAACTATTTTTGTATAGTCATTTACGCATTTAGTGCAACGGCAATGCATCGCATGTGGGGCCGAGAAGAATGCAGCATACACGCAGAAACTATGTAGAGACTTTTCCATGGCCCATTTTTCGTGCGCAAGCCTAAATATGGCACATGCTTCTAAATATGTTACTTTTTTTTTAGGATTTGAAGGAACGCCGGTAGTATTGACAATTGAGATTTTCGGTCGGAATTCAGTCCTTGAGTGACTTGAAAGTCGTTCGAAGTTTTGAAGTATCACATGGCAACCTACTTTCAAAAATTTCAACGCGGTTGTCCTAAATGCATTGGCGAGCCGCATAGAGGCGAGGCATACTTGTCACACAACAGAGTAAGATTTCCAATTTGTATACTTCGTACGAATTAGACTGGCCAAGGCATACCACCTGGAAGCATTCATGCAGAAAACACACCGCAGTTGCCCCTCTGAAATTGCCTGTATTTTTCGGCGCACGTCAGCCTAAGCCCAATCTAATGATGAATTCTACCATATCGATTCCGGGATACTAACCGTCCACGCAAGATAGTTACGGACACGAACGCTCTTCATTTGTAGTGGGGGCAGTGATGCCTTAAATACTTGAATTCTAATGACGGTGCCGCTTTTAGCCGCTTCCATAAAACTCTTGCATGGCTCATAAGCAAGCATAAACACATAGATTTTGCCAGTAATAACCACAATTCACGCTGGCAAAAGCGACCCTTTACTCTCAATTTTCAATAGTGCTTATTCAAATATTTAGCATATGCCACAGCGTTTTTACTTCGCTCAGCTATATCCAAACACGATTCTACTCACAGTTCAATGGTCAAGTAAGAATCATTATTCGCAAGCTGTAGAATCTTTAACATCGTATGTAGTCATCTAAACTGATATTTGTGGTGTCCTTTAAACTAAAATATGCATAAGCGCTTATTATACATATGTCGAAGCGTAAAAATTTAGATTTCAGTAAAAACGAGTTAGGACGATAACATTTTTTTCAAAATTATATAAATGTAGTATTCTAAGAATCGTGGTGGAAATTCAAAGTCATGTTTTTCCCGAACGTGCTCCTTGCATCGCTTTGGGCAGGCTTGGCAGGTGCAGCCTGTTCTCCTTCAACTATCAATGGCCTGGGTTTCAATGTCGTGGGATATCATCATGCACTTCATTCTACGGATGGTTGGCAGTCTGACTACTTAGTAAGCGGCTACAAAGAAAATGGAACCTTTTTCCAGACACAAGGAATTACGGACATCAACTTCTATTTCGGCGATACACCCGATGGAGAGATTGTGGAGGGTGAGCTTTATGGAAATAACATAACAATCTCGGATTTTACTATTGAATTATCCGGACACTTCATTCCGCAAGAAACAGGTGAGTACACGTTTACCCTACCTGGTGCAGATGATGGTGCAGCATTGTCAATTCGTACTGATGGGGTTTGTTGCGACGATGCCTCTTCGATTACAACCGAATTTAATATCAGCACTTACAGAGGCTTTGAAGGTGTCACATCATCTGATCCGATGACTGCTACTGTCTATTTGATTGAAGGGAAAGCCTACGCCATGAAGATCGTCACCTTTAACTGGAACGGACCCCTGCAGTTGAGTGTTCAGTACACCACCCCATCAGGCGAAACTGTCACTACTTTCGAAGATGTTCACGATGTCCTGTTCGAGGAAGAAAACTACAACTTTCAAACGTTAACGACAGAAACAATAGCACTCAACAGTATATATACTCTGCCTGGCTCTGACTGTGAATGGGCATACACCTGCACAGTTGACGTTGTCACTTCTCATACCACTACTACCACCACTGCTTTCACCAACTCCGAAAATTCTGTGCCCGGAACGTACACTCCATCAGACTGCGAGGATGCCGAGATTTGTACTGTGACAGTGATTGAACCTCACACCACTACAACCACCACTGCTTTGACCAACTCCGAACATTCTGTTCCAGGAACCTACACTCCATCGGACTGCGAGGATGCCGAAACTTGTACTGTGACGGTGATTGAGCCTCATACCACTACTATCACTACCGCGTTCACCAATTCCGAACATTCTGTTCCAGGCATTTATGCACCGTCGGACTGCGAGGATATAGAGACCTGTACCGTGACCGTTATCACCTTTACACCAAGCTTTTCTCAATATTCGAATCTGAGTTCAATTGTGTCGCAGTCTTTGAGTAGCCAGCTCACTCTCAGAATTTCCTCTTTGGATTTCCTCGGCAATAAGCGAGATATTGTCCACGGGTACCGCCGAGACTATCACAGTTCCAACTGAGAGTGGATTTACTCAAAACGCAGGCTCCTCAAGTTTCGAGGCAACTGTGTCTACAGACACTATCGAGACCATTAATGTTTTAACTGAGAGCGGATCTTCTCAAGACGCAGGCTCTTCCAGCTCTACGGCGACTGTGTCGACAGGCACTACCGAGACCATAACTGTGCCAACTGAGATCGGATCTTCCCAAGACTCAGGCTCTTCCAGCTCTAAGGCGACTGTATCTACAGTCAATACCGAGACTAACACAGTTAACACTGATAATGCCTCCACCGTTGTGACTAAAACGTCTTCAACTACAGTGACATCCTCCTTTTTGAATTCTGCTACTACCACTACGCACACAGAGATTGAGACCTTCGGCACTGCGGCTGGCTCTAGCTCGTGCCTGGGCGAGCATTGTGAAACTGGGGTGACGTCCATTATTATAGCCACAGTTGTGAACAGCGAGACGAGCTTCGTTACCGTCCGTTCATCCACTCTAGCGAGTGGCGGAAAGTCGGGCCCTTATACCCTGTCTAGCAAGGAAACAAATTTTCCGTTTGCATCCGGCTCTTCTAGTTCAGGCGCTGAGCACAAAACGTCTCAAGGATCTGAATCGAGCTCCTCTTCGACCTATAACTCACTAGTCCAAACACTCAACGAAGGCTCAGGCTGCAGACATACATTTAGTATTTCGTTGGTTGCCGTAGCCTTTGCATATTTGTTTTTATAATACCTTTCACTTCTTCAATTTTTAATGGCATTTCTTCACTTTTTCTCAAATTTTCTGATATATTGCTTTTCGACAAAATGACTGTTCTTACATCATTAAGATCTTTTTTATTCTTGACATGGTGGCACAGATTCGTGCTGTTGGTCAATAATGTTTGTGGTAGTGCTTGAAGCAATTCGAGTGTGCGGGATGTGCATTTGGATCTGCATTGAAAGTGCATATACATGCATATTATGCACTGTGTGCAGACGATGGTTGCGACATATACTATAAGGCATTGGAAGTTTAACGGGGATACAAAATTACCTTTCTGTCTATAGCAATTACTTGCGCTTTTGGTACCGTCACAAAACTCTCTCTATATAAGAGGAGGGTGAGAAGTGGTCAGTTCGTAAAATCGCGCCTTGGTGATCAGTTAAAATGAGTTACATCAGGGCTCAGAATTTCCAGACTTAATGGGAGTTATAAGCCTATTTTCGATATTCAAATTTGAAGTACGTAATAAAGCATGGTAGAAATCAGGGCACATGTGCTCTTTTCATTTTTGGCGCAAAGCGTGACCACTGAGCCAATGCCATGGCATAACCGCCTTGATACTGAAATGAACGATACAAGAGCCTAGAACAGGTCTATGGCACCGGCCACCACACTGATAGCACCATGGCTCGCAGATGCAGATGTTGTATAATGCCGATGATGCAATAATTATCTCTTGTTCCAAAGGCAGCCTAGTGTTTTCTTAGAAAATTCACAAGCTCTTGAATACTTTAATGATAAATTAAAGAGATTTCTCGTCGCAAGCATTTTCATCTCTTTTAAGCATTCTACTGGATCCAAACAAGAATTTCATTCAGCGATTGTGGCGCAAGATGTTCATACTCTGTTTTTGATTGACGTATGATACCACAGCCGAGAAGGGCAAAAGAAAAATCATGGCATTCTCTTTTGATCCCGATGTGATACGCACAAGAACATTTGCTATCTATGCCCTAGCCATTTTTTGTCGCTCCGGAAACCGAAAGATCGCATTCTCTACGTTCGACGTCGAAACAGCTAAGCCATTCATTGTCGAGATTCTCGGCCTTGGTTCAGAAAAGGCTGCCTCTTCACAATCGAATGCGACCTCAAGTAATGAACGTTTCCGCTTTTGGGTCGCAATTGTCGATTCTAGTAAGCTCTGCGGCCTTCTTGCATAAACGAAGCTTTCCTCGATATCTGATAACGAGTTGCATCTCTTCATCATCAATGGAGTATTTGAGAGCCATCTCAGAGATCGGATACTAGATACGACCCTGCCAGATCTTCAGCGAGCTACGTGGGACTCTATCATAAATCTTATTGTCAACCCCGCTATAATAGCAAAATTTTTAACCTGGAAAGTGCAGAGAGTTCGAAAAATTTCGCCGTTTTGGTAAACGTGCTTCACTTACGTAGTGAGCTCTTGCAAGTAGTTAAAATCAAGGTGATAGCCAATTCTGTATTGAAGTGTGAGTTGGTGGGACGTGCCATCATGTCAAACGTAGTAAGTGCAGTCGAGAATCATTATCGATGTCTTCCAGATATGAATGTGAACGCGGATAGCGTTGATTGTCGACAACAATTGGCGCTGGTGACAAGTGTTTGGCCAGCGAGGGTGCATGTAGTGATTAGGCATAGGTGCATATGGTGAGTGGTTAAAGTACATGTGGTATTTGGAATTGGGTGCATGTGCATGTGGTGAGTGGGTGTGGATGCATGCGGTGAGCAGGTCTGGGTACGTCAGTGGTAGATGAGTGCAGGCTTAGTGCGAGCTTCGGAATTGCGGACAGGAAAGGAAATTTGCTTAATCTCTACAGGGCACAAATGCTTCCAACGTATCTCGATACAAAGACGTACACTTGCCCATGCGTTATACACATGTACAGGAATTAAGGAGATCCAAGGCTCAGGCTTTATTTTACAATGCAACTCGAAATCCAATTATGTCCGCAGTCACTTTTGAACAGCCACCCAATGCGAGTGATACCGCATGATTCCCCAAACGCAGCGACCATACCCATTGATTCTCACATACTGAGGCGTGCTCATGCCTAAGCTAGACCTTCTCATAACCTTAAGCCAGTTAAAATTGGTTTGCATATTTGTGAGGCGGGGCGCGTCGAAATTTGAGTTCGGGGATCCGAACCGCGCTTCTAGAAAAGTTCCCGTTAGTGTGAATTACGATTTTGACAATTGAATGCTGTGCGCAGGAACCACAATGTAACGGTGACAATGCCACATTCGCGTATCTCGCAGTAAAGTGGGATGGTGCAGGTACTTCTCTCATTACAGTTGGGGTAGCTTTAACGCATATCTTGCTATGCCAGCGGGCCCTAAAATCAATTAGAATACACTAGGAAACTAATGTTGGAAATGTTCATGTACAGTCATCTATACGTCTCGCTAAGTGCAATTGATGTGCTTCGGATGCGGGGCTGAGAAACATGCAGTATATACGCAGGAATAGAATGCAGAGATGATTCCATGACGAAGCCCTAGTGCGCAACAACTGACATGTCACAAAGCGTCATTTTATGAAATTTCAAATTTTTTTTTGAAGAGAAGGAAAGACTGTGGAAATTTTTAATGCGGTCTTCGAAGTGAAGAAGAATAGCATCCTGTAAGTTTTCAGTCGCTTGAATTTTCAAGCATCGTTACACACGTGAACCACCTCTTAAAACAATCGATGCATTAGTCCCAAATGCCTTGGCGAATTGCAAAGAACCGAGGTACATTTGTAGCCAAATGCAATGAGACTCCTATTCCAATACTCTATACGCTTCAGCCTGCTCAAAACATGCCAACAATTAGTTTTCATGCAGAAATGATGCAGGTGTTGCACCTCTAAAATAGGTTTGCTCTCGTTGTTGCCTGAAATTTTCAAGGCTAGCCAACAAATATCCAATCTAACGATTGATAACGAAATTAATCTCAGGCTCAAGCCACGAGATATCGGCCAAAAAAGCCTGCGCCAGAATCAGATGCTTTTCACCTGTCTCGAGAAGCCTAAAGTTGATGGAAACCATTTCGATTACAAAACTTTCAAATGGTTCATCAGCGAGCGCTAAGACACATCTTTCATAGGAAAACAAGATTGAAAACAATTTAGTCGCTGATGGTGAACTTTTCTTCTTACCAATAAGCTTTACTTGTTCTTTGAGCATTTGTAAAAGCGATCAGGACATTGAATTTTTACATTTAAGTCCAAGATATATTTTACCAAAAAAAACAAACAAAAAAATAAAAACAATTCGAAATCCCGCTTGAAATATTCCCGGCTAAACAACGCGATAAACGTTTACTGAGCTTCAAATAGTTTTGTACTCAGCCCCTTAGAAAGTTAACGCCTAATGGCGTGATGCATTGGACTCACAAAATTCATATATCTGGCAACCATGAGTTAGATATGACAGATTCTAACTTTCAAAGAAATGTGGAGATCACTGCGCTCTAAAAAACTACTGATCGGAGACAGGAAAGCCAGCCTAAAGCCCGTCCATTTATAATGTACATTAGTTATCCTTCGTTAAACAATATGTAGCCATTGAGAGGTTGACTATTAAGCAAGCTTACACAACGAATTACACACGCTTTTTACTGAATACGTTTAAACTACCTATTTTATTCTGTCCATTTAAAAAGTTAGATGAGGTGTGGTATAAAGTTTTGCCAAATGAATAACACGGCTTATATGACGCCCAGCGGGCTAATAGATGAACTGAAAATTCACCTTATAGATACCAAGCAGATTATGGTAATATCAGGGCCTAAGGATTGGTGAAACAAGTGATATGGCATATGTAGATAGTTATTGAAACCCGAATGTCGGAAAAGTGGCTGACAGTGATCCCACAAAATCCTCGGCAAAAACGGCGGGCACGAGAGGTCAAATGAAATTGATTATCGAGTTACATGAATAAATATTTAAGGCGTAAATTCATAAAGAATGGCAAGTCGCCCTGTGCTGCTGCGAAGAATTTCTATATACATTTTCAAACTGCTTTTTATCAATAGAAAAAGGGAACAAGACAATATGTTTCGGCATTCAGGGAATGGAAAAGCCTACAAAGTAACGCGGTCGTATGCTCAATTAGACTGAGAAAAATTCATTCTACTTAAATGGCATAGTAGACAGAAATGCAGCCATATTATTGCAATCAATGTAAGCTCGGCTTTATAACAGAACTATAAACGTTGAGGTCAATGCGGGAGCGTTTCAAAAGTTTTATACTCAAGTATGCGAGTAGTGTTCAAGAGTGTGTTGAAACGGTTTACAAGAAGAGATCTTAATGGGATAAAGCAACATAGATACAAACGGGCAAGAGGATATGAAGATAGATGTACTTTCACTGTAAATTGTGTCTATCGACGAGGCGAGTTTTAACGCAACGTGAGCACACGATGCAAATATGGTTGGCCGTCTGCGAGACAGAGAGAAGTGACACATGTACCAAGTAGGTGATCAAAAAAGTTATTATAAGTGCAATTCTGCGCAAGTATGTGTCCTATTCGGTAGCCCATAATATCATGCCCGCGGGAAGGGAAAGCTCGTTTCAAGAAAATTGGGATCGCCTTAAAACAAAAGGGCGCAACTGATCATAACTTTCACGCTTTTAGTAAATCAGTGATAGATAACCAACAGATTTATAAAGCTCTTAGTGAAATGTAGTACGTGGTTCCTGACATCATTTCGTTTCACAGAAGTTATGACTAATATCTATATGTGGCATTTTGTAACTTGATACTCGTGTTTAACTCCTTGAACTCCTTCGGAAAATAATAATGGGCAGTATGCAAGCGAGACTAAAAAGATTTAGGTTAGAAAAAAGAGGAGTTGCCTTATGCGACATTGGTGTCTATTGAGCTAATGTGAGTTCCGTGGACATGGTGGAGAGCTTTCAGAGGCTTCATCGGAATATCACGCAATTGAGTCCCATTCAACGTATAAATAATTCCAAATCTAGTAAGTAAACACAGAAAAAAGATTGTAGAAGTGAACCAAAGATTAGATTATAGAGATGACGGACAAAAAAATTGAGGAAAGAAATGATACAAAAAAGTCCTGTGGCAGACACAAAACGAATTATTAGTGCAAAAAATAACACGGCACGGCGATTTTTGGTGTCTTGGTATAAATCGAATTTTTAATTGGTTCAAAACTATCGAAACGTTTGTGTAATCTGATGTGCTGACTGGTATGGAATTATCGCCATATTAGGGTTGAGCAATTTGCGAAAGAGCCGTGCATACATATGCTCATCGTTTAAAGGTAGAGGTGAAATCAACTGTGTGTGGGCCGTGAGATAATTTGAAACCTGTATGTATACGTTATGAGCGAGAAAATCGAGGTGCTGTAAAATATGCACATGCAGAAGAGCGTATTGTACATATGTCGAAGCGGGCAAACTTGAATGGCACTAAGTGTAACGGGGTAAAGACAAAGCCATTAAATTCCACGTGAATATAAATACATGGCGTATTCTCTTTAGCTTGAATTCAGTCAACCATGTTTCTTCCAACCGTGCTCCTTGCTTCGCTTTGGGCAGGCTTGGCAAGTGCAGCCTGTTCTCCATCAACTGTCAGTGGCCTGGGTTTCAATGTCGTTGGATACCATTATACACTTTATTCTACGGATGGTTGGCAGTCTGACTACTTAGTGGGCGGCTACAAAGAAAACGGAACTTTTTTCCAGACACAAGGAATTACGGACATCAACTTCTATTTCGGCGATACAACCGATGGAGAGATTGTGGAGGGTGAGCTTTATGGAAATAACATAACAATCTCGAATTTTACTATTGAATTATCCGGACACTTCATTCCGCAAGAAACAGGTGAGTACACGTTTACCCTACCTGGTGCAGATGATGGTGCAGCATTGTCAATTCGTACTGATGGGGTTTGTTGCGACGATGCCTCTTCGATTACAACCGAATTTAATATCAGCACTTACAGAGGCTTTGAAGGTGTCACATCATCTGATCCGATGACTGCTACTGTCTATTTGATTGAAGGGAAAGCCTACGCCATGAAGATCGTCACCTTTAACTGGAACGGACCCCTGCAGTTGAGTGTTCAGTATACTACTCCATCAGGCGAGACTGTCACTACGTTTGAAGATGTCCACAATGTCCTGTTCGAGGAAGAGAATTGTGACTTTCAAACGACGACGACAGAAACTATTCCGCCAAACAGTATATATACTCTGCCTGGCACTTACACTCCCTCTGACTGTGAATGGGCATACACCTGTACAGTTGACGTCGTCACTTCTCATACCACTACTACCACCACTGCTTTCACCAACTCCGAACATTCTGTTCCAGGAACCTACACTCCATCGGACTGCGATGATGTTGAGACTTGTACTGTGACGGTGAT